>CM059187.1:60199775-60356182 GCA_030323885.1 Branchipolynoe longqiensis | reverse complement strand
TCCCCCCCCCCCCCCCCCTTCAACCGAACACCGCAAATTGTCACCGAAATAACAGATGAGCTGGCGGTAGTAGTCTGTTCCTAGAGGATAGCGAAAATGTGCTAAATAAATTTGCTGCTTTCGCTGACAAATTACTGGCGGTTAAAAGAGCGAAAATGCTTCCACTTGTGGAATTATGGGTGATCAAGAGAAAATGGAAAAATAAATAAACATCGCTTAGAAGTTGATCTGATTGAGAACACATTTTCTTTCGAGTATTAAAAGAAATAAAACCAAATTGTTCGCTGTTCGTGAAAGTAATGAACCGCTTTTGGAAAAGCAAATGATGTTGGAAGTGACCTAAGTGCTCTTTTATGTATTAATGCAATTGATTATTTCTAATATAAAATAACAAACCACTATTAACAGTGTTTTGTTAAATACCAATTTTGAAATGCAAATGATGTTATGCGCTGTCAAATAATTACAGAAGCTTGGTTGATTATTGGAGTTTTAAGTCCTGGCAACATCTAAGGTCATATCTGAACATTACAGAAGCAGTTTAACACATAAAAAAGCCTACATATTTTTATCTGTATAGTATTTTTAATTATTTGCGTTTCCATATATCGATATATATATATATATATATATATATGTATATATATATATATATATAATAAATAACGAATTGGGTAACTATAAATGTATGGAAGATGTTATATTATCCTTCCTTATTGATTTTCAAACAATATCGGTGGCGCCACTACCTGTCCACCTGAATCGCTGTGCTACACCTATATCTGTCGTATATATATTATGTGAGCATAAATGTAGCTCCACCATCTGCCCATCTGTCAATCGTTGTGCTCGACCTGTCTATCGTATATATATAAGATGAATTTCCTACCGGATGGATTTAAATCAACCGGATGTATAAATGTATATTGATCATATCTGCGCATATGTAACATTATCAGTTTATTCATATATATATACATGTTTGTGCATATATATATATATATATATATATATATATATATGGATGTGTATATATAACATTATCAGTTGGTACGATATATATAGTTTGGTACGATATATATATATATATTTATTTTTTAGTTTTACGTCCTGGCAACATCTAAGGTGATAGCAGGACAGGGATATATATATAAATGAGTCAGCCTCACAAAAATGGGCCAATTAGTGGTTTATTTAAGATGTTGGCATCGCAATTCTTAAAGTGTAGTGCATTTCTTTGTTTTATATTAAATTATCCTAGAAACAAATATGTTTTTTGTATTTTCTCTACCTTTACATTTAGGATAAATGTAAGGACTTTGCAACACCTCTGTCAATGCTAAACTATAATTATGCCATTCAACGCGGACATCCAATGCTCGACGCCGACAACTTTAACAGATGTTGGCGTCTCAATTCTTAAAGTGTAGTGCATTTCTTTGTTTTATATTAAATAATCCTAGAAACAAATAAGGTTGTATTTTCTCTAGCTTTACATTCAGGATAAATTTAAGGACTTTCCAATACCTCTATAATTATACTGTTCGGCGCCGACATCCAATGCTCGACGCCGACAACGTTCCCCAATTGGCATCTTTTCGTGATCCTGACTCATATATATATATATATATATATATATGCTATATAATGAGGTATGTGCATAGTACCAACACATGTACCTGTGGGACTAATTGTCCACAGTTGAAATTACTCCCGCTGCTTAATCACAGAAATGTGACCTTGAATAATAACTCGACCCTTGAAATGTGTGGGACTTAGTTAGTCACGTGATAGTCGTCAGAATTCGCCTTTTGTCTAGATATCTGCCAGAACACGGCCACGCTACCCTTTGTAAATGTTCATAGTCAGACGAGACCTTTCACTGACCTGGCTACGACCTTTGCCTTCGCCAGCGGCCTATAAAGCCTTAAATGCTATCTTTGGAATGGGCTGTGTGATATCGTTAAACCTATGGAGAAGGGTATGTGTGTGTATGGGCGGGGAGGGGGGGGGGGGGTCAGCTGGGGTTAATAAGGGTAATGGTGGGATGACGCGCTGAGAACACTGGTTTTGCAAACGAGGCAGGCACCTCCATTCAACGCACAGTCACTCGACACACGAGAAATGGACGCAGAGGTGGATTGCACTGCAATCCAATAACCCCCTCCCCCTCCCCCTCCACTCACCCCCACCACCCACACCATTACCCATCGTCGCCCCCCCCCCCACACACACAGATACACACACACAACTCAGCGCCATTATCGACTAAGGAATCTAGCCTTGTGTTGGGATGGAGTAGTTCACCTTTCTAATAAGTCTAATTCTTGTGCAAATAATTTATTGCTTGAAGAAATGAAAGAAAAAGCATGTCTTTAATATAGTACATTGCCATGTTTAAGAAACATATCTTGGTAGATGATATGGATGGCGTTTCAATGCTTCCTCCTCCGTCCCCGACCCCCCTCTCCCACTGGGCGCGGTGGCCGAATCGGTAAAGCGCAGGCCTCCCGTGCTGGAGACCGGGAGTTCAATTCCTGGTCGAGTCAAACCAATGACTTACACAATTGATACTTGTCACCTCCTAGCTTGGTGCTCGGCATTAATAGGATAGGGCAAGTACTGGTTAGCTCAGTGTCAGGATAATGTGATTGGGTAGGATATCGGGTCATGATGCTGGTGGCCTGATTTCTCAGTGGGGCAGCACTGTAAAGTTGCCATAAGTGTGCACTGTCACAAGTCACCCTGATATGACCTTAGATGTTGCCAGGATGTAACACTCCAACAACCAGCCACCACCCCCCTCCCCGATACGAAATGGACATGCAATTACAACGTGGGTGGCACCAATTTAACTAAACGGCAACACCGGCCACCAAATTCAAAGAAACATTTGCCGGTTTTGTGTGTTATTTTGTGTGTGTGTCGGTGTTTTTCTCCATTCTCCCTCCACTTTTTGGAATGTTCTGGGAATACCTTATTAAACAGGCTAATATTATGTACATTCTGGTGGCATCTATATAAGACCTGATGAGAGAATTATGTTAGCGCGTGCCTATTAATTATATTTTTGTCGAGAAGCTCGGTGCGATTTATTTGCTTAAAACTGCTGAATTATTTATGGTTGTAAAGAAGTGTTATTATTATATGAGGCCTCTAACTGATTCTGCGGTGCAACTACAACTACACCGACACCACATTCAAATATTCAAATATCCTAAAGGTACCAGACTAACTGAGAGCATTTGCTACAACGCTGGGGGAACCCATAATTGTACCAGACATAGGGGCGGGCTAAATTGTGGTTTATGGGAGATATTAACTGCGGTAATTATGCAACATGTGGCGTAAGATAAACACAAGCGTAGCATAACATGTAAATTAGGGCTCTGTTTGGAACGTCAAGTCGGCATTAAATATCATTATGTTCTGACTGCCCTGTAAAGTCACCCATCTGGTGTAAGATATATGCATGCATTTCAGTTATATATATATATTAATATTATATATATAATATATATATATATATGTATATATGTATATATTTTATATATATATATATATATAATATATATAAATAATGAGTGCGATTGGCAAAACACCAGTTCTATGTGATATAGCGATATAGCGAATGTTAGACAGGAAGTGTGAACACTTATTTGTCTCTCTCTCTTTTTTTTTTTTTTGGTACATTAGTTGTCCCAAGCAGGGGAAATCCCAGTCACAAATCACTGGTCTTTCATACTCCACTGCTGGTCAATAGAAAGCCCGAGCCTACACTTTTACAGATCCAAGGGGTTTTTAACCTCCCACACCACATAGACATGGTATGAGAGCAACCAGCCTTTGATGATGCTGTAAGTTATGTTGGTATGCAGGTATTGCAGGTATAGCAATACCTCAGGAAGTTTGACGCCCCTGCCCTGCAGAGTTGTAAACCACTGCCTTGTGGTACAGGTTCTTGACAGAACCGAAGGCTAAGGGAGCAAACCCTAAACAGAAAACCATGTCACTGTGGCAGCATTAAGGGCGGTTGATGTATGGAACTCCCAACATCTCCCGACCAGCCACTGCAGGGACAAATAGTTTTGCGCCTGTCTTGACATGTTCTTGCCGGTGTGAAACCTCTATTTGCTCCCCGAGAGAGTGCCGCTGGTAACTTGCAAAAGCCAGCAGCACTTCAACACTTTTGCAGGCAGCTTTCATGAAATGTACAACCGCACAAAACACCAAGGAGAGCGGCAGTCAAGTAATGAAGGCAGTCTTTGTCGCATCGCGACCGACAGCATGGTGATGATGAAGTTATACACAGTGGTGGAAATCCAAATTGGCAGAGCTGGGGGCACAGGGAATCGAACTGCCGACCCTCAGATTAGGAGTCTGACCTAGAAAAAAGTCAGACACTCTAACCACTCCGCCACAGAGAACGCCACTATGGTCATATACTTCGAGTAAAATGTTCTCTGTCATAAACCACTATATTATTTGCCTCATGCTGTTATTTCTGCTACAAATATTTAGCCATTTGGGTAAGTTTTAAATGCTGAAGCCAGTGTGTTAAATCTATGTACTAACAAAACAAAAAAAACAAAAAACACAAGTTCATCAAAATTCTAAAGATCTGAATCAAATTGGACTAGTGCTGCCCAGCGGTAAAAATAAGTGTTAACGCACTTATCCGTTATGAGCAGGGTAAATAAATTCATCACAAAAAAACACTAAAAAACCCAGATATATATATATGTATTTCTTGGCTTATTTCTGCTATAAATATTTAATCATTTATGGAATATTTTAAGCGCCAACACTACAATGCCTCATCTATTATATATATATATATTGACAGAACATGTGCATTTTCTAAATTTGTGGGTGTAACCCACCACCACATGAGAGTTTGTTTGTGTTTTTTTTGGTACATTAGTTGATTAAGCAGAAGAAATTTCAATCGCAGACCTTTGGTCTTCCTCATTCCACTGCTACTTGCCATATCCTAATAATGCCGAGCGCCTGGCAAAGAAGCAACAAGTATCAATTTTGAAGTCATTGGTTTGACGACTAGGGTTCGAAGCCAAAATCCTATGATCTACGAACATGGGAGACGGACGCTCTAAAAGTTGAATGTTCCTTTTTTTTAGTTGTTCAACTTCACATTTGTGTTCACATATATACATCGTAAATCATTGGTAATGTATTATTGTACGATTTCTTAAAGTTGCATAGTCCGATGGTTTTGAGTTTCTGTCGTTTTTCAGAGATAAATATATCTAACTGATTGCTATAATCTACCTTACTTTAGTTTTGAGTACCATTTATTTTAAATGGCTAAATTTGGAGATATTCAAAGTGCAAACATGTCAAATTAGTGTTGCGGGGTGATGAAAATGGGAAATATTGCGCCTAGGGTGGGACTCGAACCCACATTTCTTTGCATTCCGGGCCAGTGTGCTAACCATTACACCACCTAGGCTCCCTGATATCAACACACTACTCACGCCTACCTGTCTATGCAGCTCCTTGCCTGAGAGATCAGTGCAGGCCACTACACTCATCCCCCTGGAATTGTAAGTCTTTTAATACTTAAAATTACATACATACAGGCAATGCACAGGGTCGGTTCAACAACTATACAGCACGTAGCTTGTACAGGATCCTGGTCACGGTAACCAGTGTTGTGGGGGTGATGAAAAGGGGAAATATTTTGCCTAGAGCGGGACTCGAACCTACATCTCTTTGCATTCCGGGCCAGTGTGCTAACCATTACACAACCTAGGCTCCCTGATATCAACACACTACCCGCGCCTACCTGTCTATGCGGCTCCTTGCCTGAGAGACCAGTGCAGACCACTACATTAGTTTTGGCAAGAACACCAACACTCTGACACCATAGGCTTATGCAGTAACAGGTTCTATTAAATTGACCCAGTATGCCCTTCTATCTGGCAACAGCAGTGCTTAACTGTATGAGTATCTAAGTTAGATATATAGAATCAATCTAGGTGAGTGCTTAGGTTATGAAAATATGATATTTCATCAGACTATGCAACTTTAAAGAGATCATTTTGTTGACATAATTACGCTACCGTTGGTAGGGATGAGACATTTCCTATTTTTTTCCCTTGATCATATTAACTATGTCCCGTCATATTCTTAGATTTCCGGGTGTATTGTTGTTGGGTCTCTTTCATCACTGTTTATGAAGGGCAACCATTATTTGTAAGGTCATGTCCGGAGTGTAGTGGTTGGGAATGATGGAAGAGGCTCGATATAGTCAGTAGGTCTTGCTGACCTGATTGTGTTAAGGGGCTGTCACATTAGGGTTTTTTGCGGGAGCGTACGGCAGCGTAGGTGCATTACGTCATATACGTCGGCATACGCCACCATACGCTACGCATATGCTATGCATACACTATGCATATGCTATGCATAGGCCGTCATGTGCCGGCCTGTGCCGGCCTATGCCGTTGTATGCCGCCATACGCTTTCTCCCGTCCGTCCGTCCAAATTTGTTTGTGCATGCTAAAAAAATCTCGACCTATGGGAGCGTATGGTTCATATGCTACTCATACGCTACTCATATGCCGGTGTACACTCCTCGTATGCCGGTGTATGCTCCTCATACGCTAGGGGTGCACTGGCGTAGGTTACGCATACGCTCAACGTGCGTCACCGGCGTATCTCACGTACTCCTAGCGTATGCACATCGTATGTACAGCGTATGCACAGCGTATTCCAAGCGTATGCCATAGGTCTCGACATCGTTCTTGACTCATACGCTACTCATAAGCTCATACGCTATGCATACGCTATGCATACACTACGCATACGCTACGCATAGGTTCCATATGCCAATCAAAACCGTCAAAAAATGTCACAGTACGCTCTCATACGCTCCACGTATGCTCCTCATAGGTTCCACATACGCTCAAAACCACCCGAGAGGTCACCAAAGGTCATGATAGGCTGGCACGCGCAGCTTTTACGTAGGTTTTCAATACGCTCCCGCCATACGCCATAATTTGACAGGGCCTTTAGTAATAGTAGGTGTATGCATAGGTGGGAGCAGATCAAGTATTCACCCCCACCCACAGTAGGGCTTAACGATGACCATCTCTAAATCTAGGCAAACATTCATTTGGTATGAATCAACTACAAACACATTGTTGAAGTCCTGGTTCAAATGTGAAGTGTTTATCTATATTGGTAAAGAGTTGACGAACTGGGAGAAAATGAGAAGGAAAAAAACACCTCAAGAGCAACCACTAGATGCTCTTGATTTGACTTTTGTAGTTTATTAATCTGCATGATTTCATAAATTCTTTGTGTCAAGCATTACGGGCTGTGATAGATGAGTACTTTCCTAATACAGTCAACATATTAGCTCGGCATTAATATGATAGGACAAGGACTGGTTAGCTCAGTGTCAGGATAATGTGACTGAGTGGGATATCGGGTCATGGTGCGGGCGGCCTGATTTCCCAGTGGCGTAGCAGTATAACTATAAAGTCTCCATGAATGCACTATCACGAGTCGGATATGACCTTGGACGTTGCCAGGACTGCAACAACCAACCAACCAGTAGTTTAACAGCCCTGTCCATGGAATGCAACCCTTTAAGGCCAGAAGCGCCCACATGCGCTCACAAGTTTCACGCGCTTACAGTCCGGAATGCCTGAATGTGCCCGCAATCGGGTAACAACCATATTTCAATATACAGTGTTAGCACCCGTTACATAATTAAAGCTGCATATTCCGATGAAGCATCAAATTTTCTAAATCAAAACAATTATCTAGATTTTATTTTACATATCTAACTTAGATAATGATACACTTAGTAAGAAACCTACAATGAAACCCACAGGAAGAAACCTACAATGCACACTAGGAAACCAAACACTGGAAAGTGTAAATCACTACAAATACCTAGGCCTAGAACTAGATAGCCAGCTAAACTACAATCTGTGTGTAACAAAAATCATACAAAAAGTAAATCACAAACTATGGCTATTTGCTAAACTAAGAAACTATATGACACAAGATATGTCAATAAAAATCTTCAAAGGCATGGTACTCCCCTACTTTGACTATGGGGATGTAATCTACATGGGTGCTAAAAAAGAGATACTTAAAAAATTGCAGATACTACAAAATAGGGCCCTGAAAATCTGCCTGAAAGTAGACAAACTACACCCCACTTATGACCTACACAAAAGAACTAAAGTAAAGCTACTAGAAAACAGAAGGATAATCCACCTAAAAACATTAGCATATGGATATAGCCAAGACATTAAGCGTCTAACCCAACCACTAAGGGACACCAGAGCAAGCAAGGCACCACTACTAAGGCAGACCAGAAGCCAGATCAAAGCCCATGAAAGGAGCACACTGGAAATGGCCGCCAAGGCATGGAATGCGCAAACAGTGAAAGAAAGACAAATCCCTGACCTAAAAACGTACAAAAAATATCTGAGCAAAATAAAAACTGGGAACCCCAACTGAATTGCACCACAAGGGGCAGGTGATATGTCACGGCCCACCAACTGGACAGCCCAGGGCGGGATAACCGGAAATATAAAAGCCAGATAACATATCCAACAACAATATAAATCAAATTCAAACAAACATAACTTAACCACCTATTACGTACAGGCGTATGGACATGTAAATAAAATAGGCTAGTATAGAATTAAGTAGAAAAAAGAGGAAAACTCTTCCCAAGAAAACCCCAAAACACTAACATAGAACCCTAAGAAAACAACTAACATAGTAATAAGAATAGAACAAAAATTCAATGCCAAGAGGGCCCAAAAAAAACTAACATAGGCTACTAAACGTACCAAGAGATCTATCTGCTACTGAAATGCAGATAATCAAATAACTTATCAGCAGCTACTGCTTGGTAAGACAACACCAACACTACAGCTGGCCAGCATTGAAAACAAGCCTGGTTACCCGAGCTTACATGCTATGGACAGTATAAATACAGCCTCAATAAAAAATATAAAATCTTTAAAGTAAGTATTTGTTGCCACACAGAAGGGAATACTGAGTCGATTTAATAGAACCTGTTACTGCAGAAGCCTATGGTATCAGAGTTTTGGCGTGCTTGGAGTAATTATGGGCAGAGTAAATACGTTGTCAATAAAGATTTAAACAAAAAAATTGTTAACCCAAAAATAAACTGAGATTCTTAGGAATCTACGAATACGAAGGTGAGGATCTCAATTCGGGGGGCGGGGGGCGGGAGGCGGGGGGAATGCACGGTGCTCTGTCCAGCTGTGCTTTCTCTTGATGAGATCTGTCATGCAAATTCTACGGGATGTTGTTCTTTATAGAATGGTGCTTTTAGAGTGCAATGCTCCTTGATGTGGTGCTACGCTTTGTAATATGGTGGGTCCACTTTTGAAGTTTCATGGTAAATGGCTTTGGAGTGCTGTGTCCTTATGGATGGTGTATTGCTATAGCATGTTGTGTAGCTTTGCGTTATGGCGTATTGCTATGTGATGCTATGCTTCATGCACATGTTCCATTGTGATGGAGTGTTTGGTGGTGTATTTCTATGCATTGTGGTGCTACGCATTGCGGTAATATGCGTTGTGGTAATACGTGTTGTGGTAATATACATTGTGGTAATACGCATTGTGGTAATATGCGTTGTGGTAATACACGTTGTGGTAATGTGTGTTGTGATGCTACGCAGCTTGGTGCTACGTGTTGTGATGCTATGCAGCATGGTAATATGCATTCTGATGCTGTGCAGTGTGGTAATACGCATTGTGAACCTATGCAGTGTGGTAATACGCATTGTGAACCTATGTATTGTGGTAATACACCGTTTGATGCTGTGCAGTGTGGTAATAAGCATTGTGATGCTGCGCAGTGGGGTAATACGCCTTGTGAACCTATGCAGTGTGGTAATATGCCTTCTGAACCTATGCAGTGTGGTAATACGCGTTGTGAACCTATGCAGTGTGGTAATATGCCTTGTGATGCTGTGCAGTGTGGTAATACACCTTGTGATGCTGTCCAGTGTGGTAATACGTGCTGTGATTCTACTTGCGATCATTTCTATGGTGACCCATGCCGAGCTGTACGACCCCGGTGTGGCGGTTTCAGCGTGTTCCCGTGCTCAGACATGTACCTCGCTTCTGCGCATGCGTCAGAATCTAATAAACATGGCCGTAATCGATTAACACTACCGGGCGACTCGGGTCATCCCAGTCGTCAGAATTTCAAATAGAACACAGCGAGTGGAGTCAACACATACACGTGCCGTGTGCAAAAAAAGAATAACTTAGATTAATTAAATGGAAATATAGGTAAACTAGGCCATCATAAAATACTTTAAATCCTATTTTGCTGTATTTTTTATCGGTTATTAAAAAAAAATAGAAGAAATTGTCCACCCGAGCGCGGAGAAGCGTATTCGATTATTCGACCCGAGTTTGTAGGATGTGCGCATGCGCCAATAAGTGTCTCGGGTGATCTGAGTTGATGCGAAATCCGCGCATGCGCAGAAGCAACGGGACACGTCTGAGCACGGGAACACGCTGAAACCGCCACACCGGCATGTGATTTTTTTATGGTGCTTTATGATGTTTCGTGTATCGCGGAAGGTGCTCTGATTTGTCTGAATTCATGCTAGCCGTAGGTAGGTATGTGGTAAACATGTCGTCAATTGCATGGGTGTGGCCTCATATAGTGCATTTTCACGGCCAGTTATATGTATTCGCACCTTGTTTGTGTACAACACCACACCACACCACACCACCCCTCCCCACCTCCTCTCCTCGCCCTCCTCTACTCCCCCTCCTCTCCTCCCCCCTCTCCCCATCCTCTCCTCCCCCTCTTCTACTCCTCGTCCTCTCCTCCTCTCCTCCCCCTCCTCTCCTCCCCCCTCCCCCTCCTCTCCTCCCCTCCCTCTCCTCCCCCTCCTCTCCTCCCTCCTCTCCTCTCCACCCCTCCTCCCCTTCCCCTCCTCTACTCCCCATTCCTCTCCCCCCTCCTCTATTCCCCCCTCCTCTCCTCTCTCCCATTCTCCTCTCCTCCTCTCCATTCTCCTCTTCTCTCCTCCTTCCATGGCCCCTCTCCCCCCTGCTCACTCCCCTTCTTCCCATTCCACCATCTCCCATGTCCCCTCCTCTCCTCTCAACCTCCAGCGTCCCCATTCTCACCCTCTTCTATCCTCTCCAACACCCCCAACCCCCTCCTGCGCACCCTTCCACCCTCTCCCACATCCCTCGTCCCCTTCCTACATACATGCATACATACACACAACCACAGCACACATAGATCTAACCCCGTCTACTGTGGTAGTGGTATACTGTTTGCATTACTTATTTATTAGTAAATATAGGCCTCACCGCTGCTGAATCACAATGACAGCAATGGTGAATTCACCAGGTTGGTTGGAGTTTGAGATGTCATGATTCCTTATGTATGTATTGTATATCCATCCATTCCACCCACCCACACCGCACGCAGGCATCCTGGTACACACCTACACATTCTTTTATAAACATTACACACGTGCGCGCCCTGGTTCCCCCGCGTGCTCCCATCCCGCCTGTTATTCGATGCCGCCCACTAGAGTCGACCCAGGTTACTGAGCGGATTAATGTGCGTCCTCACCAAACCATGCCTGGCAGCATTCCGCACATCACGTCCCCCAGAACACCACATCACAATGCAGCCAGGCACACATCCCCAGTCCACCCCAGCGACGCCGCCACCCACCCCTTGTTCACCCCCCCCCCCGCCACCCTCCCCCGTCCGCCGTACCCACCCCCTGTTCACCTTCCGCCACCCACCCCATCACCCTCCGCCACCCGCCGTCCGCCGCCACCCACCCCCTTGTTCAACCTCCGCCACCCACCGCTACTTTCCGCCACCCACCCCATCACCCTCCGCCACTCTCCGCCACCTAGTCCTTTCCACCCTCCCACCCACCTCCGCCACCCACCTCCGCCTCCCACCTCCGCTACCCACCGCTGACACCCAGCACCGCCACGCACCACTACCCACCGCAATTTCCACTATCCCACCCACCGCCACTAACTGCCGCCACGCACTGCCATTTCCACCATCCCACCCACTGCAACCACGCACCGCCACCCACCGCCATTTCCACCGCCACCAACTGCCGCCGCCCACCGCCGTTTCCACCCTCCCACCGACGCCACACACCACCACCCACCGCCATTTCCACCATCCCACCCACAGCCGCCATGCACCGACACCCACCGCCACTAACTGCCGCCACACACCGCCATTTCCACCATCCCACCCATCGCAACCACGCACCGCCACCCACCGCCATTTCCACCATCCCACCCACAGCCGCCATGCACCGGCACCCACCGCCACTAACTGCCGCCACACACTGCCATTTCCTCCCCCCATCCACCGCCACCACACACCACCACCCACCGCCATATCCACCATCCCAGCCACTGCCGCAACCTACCACCACCAACTGCCGCCACCCACCGCCATTTCCACCCTCCACCCACTGCCGCCATCCACACCATCCCACCCACCGCAACCACGCACCACCACCCACCGCCATTTCCACCATCCCACCCACACCCGCCGCGCACCGCCACTAACTGCCGCCACCCACCGCCATTTCCTCCCCCCATCCACCGCCGCCACACACCACCACCCACCGCCATTTCCACCATCCCACCCACTGCTGCCACCCACCGCCACTAACTGCCGCCACCCATCGCCATTTCCTCCCCTCATCCACCGCCGCCACACACCATCACCCACCGCCCTTTCCACCAGCCCACCCACTGCAGCCACCCACCGCCACCAACTGCCGCCACCCATCGCCATTTCCACTCTGCCACCCACCGCCGCCACGGACCGCCACCCACCACCATTTCCACTCTCCGACCCTCCGCCGCCACCCTCCGCCGCCCTCCGCTGTCGGCAATATTGCCGCCGTCTCTCCATCTTTCTTTATGACTCCATATATGAGGTTTAGAACCACCGCCCCCCCCCCCCCCCCCCCCCCCCGTACACACACGTACACACACACACTCCCACACCCACACCCACAAGCACACCCAATATCTGGCTTTATGATCATCCGTTTCCGTTGCCATGCAGGAGACGAGCAGTAATAAACGAACCACTGTGGACAAACAAAACCGTGCAGGTGGTCCCCGAGTAGAATATATAAGGGGGGCCCTAGGAGGAGTTGTACTGCCCCCCCCCCCCCCAATAACCCCACAGGGCCCTGCTTGTATAGAACTAGACTGGGCGCAGACAGATTTACTGATCCGGCCGACTGGGAAACAAGAGGCCCAGTCACGGGGTCGGGTCTAATGACTAGATGACCTTGGTTCAAAGCGAGGCTGTCGGCGCGCGGATTAGACCCAGAGGTCAGTAAACGTGTGGTGGTCAGTGATGTCGTCGTCACCCCCACCTGACCCCGCTATATGCCCAACGAGGTCCTGGTCATTCATTACCAGCCGTGTGCCGGTTTACGCACACTTTGACGTCCACAGTGGTGTTCAAAGACACACAGAGACACGCATAATATATATATATATATATATATATATATATATATATATATATATATATATTATATATATGCTCAATACAAACTAGCGTCGGATGGTTATAGTTGATGGTTGGCTTGGTTGGGCCTGGGGGTTTACCTGGGGGTTGGCCTGGGGGTTGGCCTGGGGGCTGGCCTGGGGGCTGGCCTGGGGGTTGGCCTGGGCCTGGTCGGTGACTCAGTAAGTAACACGCCCATGCTCGTAAAGGCAGCAGGACCAGCACGATTGTAATGCCTGCCGTTGGTAGTCTTTCAGCCGGCGCCTCGTACTACTATTACTAGGGAAATCAGTTTATGATGCTCGCCAAAGTTACGCACGGCCACCTTGGGTAGCTAGGAGGGAATGGGGATGGGGACGGGGGGGGGGGGGGGGGGGGGGGGGGGGGGGAGGGGGAAGGGGAGGGGGGACTGAGAAAGGAACGAGGCAACGAACAGCAGTACAATGTCCTCATCAATGTAAATGTGGGATGAGTGGCGTGGCGGTGGAAGCGGGTGGAGGTCAGAAGGTCGGGCATGCGCATACGATTACAGGATAGGAAGAGGTGGGGCAAATGTAGATGGTGCACGGGGTAGTCCATCATTATCTTATGTGGCTGTCACACTACGACGACAAGCGGCGACGGCACCCCTGCGACAGCGACTTCCGGTCTGTCGTCGATTGTCGCTGATTGTCGCGCAGGTGTCGCGCAGGTGTCGCACAGGTGTCGACGCGACACCTCCGCGGCACCACCGCGGCACCTCCAGTTTCTCCACTGTCGCTGGGTTGTCGTGGGCGTTTTGGACATGTTGAAAGACTTCGACGACAATCGACGACAGCCGATGTTGCGGCACTGTCGCGGCACTGTCGCGGCACTGTCGCACTGTCGCGGCACTGTCGTCTTGTCGTTAAGCTGTAGTTGCTTCTCTCTCCATGTATGTGTCTCTGTGTATGTGTCTATGTGTGTGTCTGTGTCTATGTGTGTGTATGTGTCTATGTGTGTCTATGTGTGTGTCTATGTGTGTCTATGTGTCCCTGTGTGTGTCTCTGTGTGTGTATCTGTGTCTCTGTGTGTGTCTCTGTGTGTGTCTGTGTGTGTGTCTATGTGTGTGTGTCTCTGTGTGTGTCTCTGTGTTGTGTCTCTGTGTGTGTCTCTGTGTGTGTCTCTGTGTGTGTCTCTGTGTCGTGTCTCTGTGTGTGTCTCTGTGTGTGTCTCTGTGTTGTGTCTCTGTGTGTGTATCTGTGTCTCTGTGTGTGTCTGTGTGTATGTCTCTGTGTGTATATGTGTCTCTGTGTGTATGTCTGTGTGTGTATCTGTGTCTCTGGGTGTGTATCTGTGTGTGTATCTGTGTCTGTGTGTATGTCTGTGTGTGTCTCTGTGTGTGTATCTGTGTCTGTGTGTGTGTCTGTGTGTATGTCTCTGTGTGTGTATCTGTGTCTCTGTGTGTGTCTCTGTGTGTGTATATGTGTCTCTGTGTGTGTCTGTGTGTATGTCTCTGTGTGTGTATCTGTGTCTGTGTGTGTGTCTGTGTGTATGTCTCTGTGTGTGTCTGTGTGTATCTGTGTGTGTCTCTGTGTGTGTATCTGTGTGTGTGAATCTGTCTCTGTGTGTCTATATGTGTGTGTCTGTGTCACATAGAGACACACACAGAGACACAGAGTCACACACAGAGCCACACACAGAGACACACACATACACACACAGAGACACACACAGAGACACACAGAGACACAGACACACACATAGAGACACACAGAGACAGATTCACACACACAGATACACACACAGAGACACACACACAGAAACACAGAGACACACACACAGACACAGAGACACAGAGTCACACACACAGAGACACACACACAGACACACACAGACACACAGAAACACAGAGACACACACAGAGACACAGACACACACATAGAGACACACAGAGACACAGTCACACACACAGAGACACACACAGAGACACACACACAGACACAGACACACACATAGAGACACACACAGAGACACAGTCACACACACACAGACACAGACACTGTCGCGCCACTGTCGTCCCGTTTGTCGACCCGATGTCGTCTGGATGTCGTCCGATTGTCGTCCAACTTAACCCGAATTTGCATCTGTCGTCGTGATTTCACAAAATCCCAGTCGCCGGGCTGTCGTCATCCCTTTGTCGTCGTAGTGTGACTGCTACATTAGAGAGATAGAAGATATCACATTTAACAAAAAATACATTGCATTACACAAATTATACGTGTGTGTCATATAATCTCTCATGTGACTATAGCCTATTGGCACCAAATATGCCCGGTACTCCAGTTACTGCTGCCACCTAGTGTCACTTCTTTCTTTCTGTTATATGTAATCATTATATAGGCTAAATTATACATATTTGAATACAGTAAAACCTCTCTAAATCGACCGAACATGGGCCGACTTTAAGTGATCCATATAGGGAGGTGGTCGGTTTAGAGAGTTAGAATATCCTTACAAGGGTATTGTTGGGACCTAAATAAGGCGATCAATATAGGGGAGTGGTCGCTATGTGGAGGGGTCGGTATAGAGAGTTTTTACATATATATATATTCTCCCAGTGCGCGATCCTTTCCCTATAACGGTAAAAATTACAGCAATATGTACAACTATGAGTCAACTTGTGCGATGTGTAAACTATTATGTATTAGGATTCGTGCTATAGCATCTATTTTCCTGTCCTCTTCTAAGGAAGGAAGAAATGTGTTTTGTTTTTGAGGGAAGACAAATCGACAGCCATGACGACATACAATTACATAGCCATAATTGTCATACAAATTAAACCTCCATTGAATTTCCATGCTTGTGAATACTTTCAAAGGGGTCATATATATATATTTATATATATATATATATATATATATATATATTATATATATATATATATATGGATAGTGATACACCCTTTATCGCATGTAGTAATGCCTGTAGTGTCCTGCACTCCCCCCCCCCCCTATCCAGGTGGGGGTGGGGCACCATCATGAACCGCTCCGCTTCATGCGTGGGGCGGAGGCCAATCCTCCATTCGCTTGGAGAAATATAAATCCTCTGGTGCAGACACTGTTCGACATCTGGTGGAGGCCAGGTGGCACCACCGGTACAGTGTTGAGTCTTTCGGAGTATAACAATAATAATAATTCCCTTGTGTATCTTTATACTTGCATAATGCATTATACATGTCCCTATTTATATTCCCCCATTTAAATTTTTGATCGCATATATAATAACTATGAACATGTGGGAATATAAATTATATCCCCACATGTTAATTATGTTACGTATAAACTCTTATGCGTATATTATTCATGCAATGTAATTATCCTATTATCCTTCTCTACTTTTCTTCTCCCCAACTCCTGGACAACTTGTATAAGTTTACTGTGTTGGGTAGGTGGAGCTGGTGGTTGGTGTGCGGCCTGGAGGGCAGGTTAGCTGCTCCAAGCAGCCCTACTCCCCGGCCTCCTGCTCCCCCTCCTTCTGCCCACTCCACCTCCTATTTTTGCTCAAATAAACTATGCGGTAGGTCTCTTTAGGGGGCCAGCCAGAGTTATTGGCTCGATCCAACTTCCTGTCTTGTGTTCCTTATGTAATGTAATAATAATATATCTATGTATATGATCTATAATCTATAAATAAAAGAAGGGAGTATAAATAGGAATCTGTCCTCTCAGTTTTACCACTATATATGTTACCAGATGTTTGAGTTCCACATTCTCTCACATGGCGCCACCTGCGAGTGGTTAATCGCTACCTACTGCCTCCACTGTTGGGCTGATTTTTATATGTGAGCATATGTGTGTTCGTCTTTTGTAACGCTGGATAATTTACTTCCTTCCCCTGGCGACGATTTGAACTTCTCACAATATTCTTCTTGATTTATGTGTGTTTCTTTGCGTGTTAGCGCCATGCCCCTGCTTTGGTGTCAGCAGACCACTCATTGTCCCATTCAGACAACAATGCTCTCACCATTACTGTTTCCTTCATAAGGTTCCATGTTATAAATAAAGCCTATCATTTTGGGAAAGGATCCGTGGGGATGAGGGTTGTGTTCGGGGTGCGTCCAAATATCCACAATCTGTATTTGTGTTTCCCAATAGTAAACCAGTATAACTGTTGGATTATTTAATTTTGCATAATCCGATAGGTTTGTTTCTGCCATTTATTTTGCCTATGGGCTATAGTTAATCAGCGCTAAATAGGTAGTGCTATTGCTAAGCAGGGAGGGCCATTATCATCGGTCAGTCAGAACATTTTGGTCCTATCGGGAATATTCATGACTGTTTGCCGCTAATGTTTGCGACTCCCGCTGTTGAATTAGTATGTTGAGGTCATCTTCTAGGTCGTTTGCTGACTATCATCATCCCAGTCATTATGGTTTTCGCCTGACTTGATCATGGTCGGAAGATCATTTTGATGTATAAGATCTTGCGGTATAAGATCTTCAATGCGAGGCCCAGACTTGAGGTCAGGAAGCACTCATTTTTCTTTCGAGTGACAGATCAATGGAACAGTCTCCCAGACCAACTGGTTGAAGCACCAATGGGAGAAGCATTTGAGAGAAGGCTGGACAGACATTGTTGGAGAGGACACCCACAATTATATTACTTCAGGGCACCGTCGACCCACATGTGTGCACAAAAAAAGTTCCTTTTTGCCATAATGAGCTGGCATTAGAGGCTCATTAGGGCCTAGATCAGTGAGAAGAGGATCTGTAAGTTAATCTGTAAGTTAATGATGAAAAAGACTAAATAAATAAAAATATCCCATAACAGATGAATAAAAAAGCAACTTCGCTACATTTCTCCTAGTCTATTCCCTCGATGTAGTCTACCTCTGACGACACCAATATTCCTTGTATACATAATACAAGTTGGTTTCCTTAGCTTCATATCTCTTTCTTGTCGTGCTTTTTCTGTTGCACACACACACTAATATATGTGTATATACAGTAAAGCCTCCCTAACCGACCACCTCCCTAAATTGACCACATAAAGTCGGTCCCAAGGTCTGTCAAAATAGAGAGGTTTCACTGTAGATACATATATATAGATGCACGTGTGTCAGGAGCAAATACTAGCTATTTGTTTCCCATAGCCTCGACTATATCATCTATGTACATATGGAAGAGCAGCGTATACATGCTACGACTATATGGTTCATGTATCATACCATCCATATTTTGATTATATGGTGCCCAGTTACGTTTTCTTCTTAGTTAAAGTTGCAAAGTCCGACGGTTTTGAGTTTATGTCATTTTTCTAAGATAAATATATTAAATTGATTGTTATAATCTAGCTTACTTTAGTTTGAAGTAACTTTTATTTGAAGTGGCTAAGTGGCTAACCTTTGAGATATTTGAAGTGAAACATGTAAAATTAGTTTTGGCAAGCACACCCAAACTCTGACACAACAGGCTCCTGCAGTAACAGCTTCTATAAAATTGACTCAGTGTACCCTTCTATGTGGCAACAAATGCTTAAGAAGTGCATCAGTATCTAAGTTAGAATTTAGATATGTAGAATCAAATCTATATAATTGCTTTGATTTTGAAAATGTGATGCTTTATCGGACTATGCAACCTTAATTCACTTAACTCGGCCCAGAACAGTAAAGAGAAGAGAGATAGAGTATTTAAGAAATTTATTAAAAATAAATCAGCCTACAGGTAGGCAAGCAAGCGGGTGACAGTGACCCAAGTCAAGTTCGGTAATCATGAGCAAGCGGGCGACTAGGACCCAGGTTGAGCAGGTCAGAGCAGACCAGAGCGGGAAGATGTAGACCCATCAGCGCGCACCCCCCAAGTAAGAGGGAGGGTGGGTGGGAGAGTGAAGCGCACCGGACAGTGCCAGGTCAGGAAGTGAGTGAGAAAAGGAGTGAGCGATAACAGGAAAGGAAAACTGGCCTCGTACGCAAATTATCCATGTTAGCCTCGCCAACATGCTCAATGGTGGGCGAAATAGTATTCATATCAGAATGTGAAGAACATTTTTGAAAATTTTACAAAATTTTACAAAATCTTGATATTACCCGATGACAGTTACGAGAGTTCAATTTAGGATGCGTGTTAGGGATTTATAACCTAACAATATCGAAAGTCACTTCGGACAAATGCTTATGAAATATATTTTTGTTAGACAAAATATTGTCCTTGCTTAGGCCCTCCTACCAAATGGAATATGTATGGCGTTACGCAACCCATATTTGGCTTAATAGTTATTTATTATGAAGATCAAATACTGAATTTATACTCTTTACTTATGAAGATCAAGTGAATTTGATTTACAATGAACATCAAATGCTGAATATCTTAGAGCTGTGCGTGATTACAGACTGTTGATGATTTGCGGTGACAATGCTTTAAATTAATATTTGATTGCTCTGTCAATTCGTTTCAGGTTGTCTGTTGGTTTTGGGGAGTTTTCACTTGCGTTGGTGCGCTCAAGGCTGCAAATCTGCAGCACTGTATGGGCACTGCTAAAAGCAGTCCCATGTGGTCTGGAGTTGGCTTCCGATGGGTAGTGGTCAGAGAAATGAGGGGGGGGGAGGGGGGAGGAAGGAAAAAGGCAGCCCAACCACAGTCCTCTCAGAGGGGTGGGGGTGGCTGAGTGGTTGCTGTAGTTTTATGCCCCAGCAAGACCCTAGGCCATACCCGGATGGGTACTGACTTGTGACAGCATGCACTCTTGGTGACTGTATAGTGCTGCCTCACTAGGAAATCAGGCCACCGACACCATGACCCGATGTCCCACAGTCCCTGTCCTGACCTCATAACGCCAAGCGCCGACCAGAAACAGGTGCCAATTTTATAAGTCATTGGTTTGACTAGACCTGGGCTGCATTCAGGGTCCATCTCGGAGGCCCTCTGGAGACGTCTCGACAATGCTTTTTGGCCTATTTGCGTTCAGGATGCGTCTCGGCGACGTCTCGGAGACGCCTCCCTTTTCAGACTGGAGATGAAAAGCGCCTCGAAAATGGCCACCGTAATCAGTGGTTTCAGCCAACCACAGCGCAGCTTTTCCATTGCAAATGGCCTCCACCTCGGGGGGCGGCCATTTTCGAGACAACAAACTGCCTTTGCAGTTCAGACTAGCGTGACGTGACGGCCATCTCCGAGGCGCCTCCGAGACAGACTCTGAACGCGGCCCAGGTTCCAAACTTCAGTCCTTCAGGTTGTCTGTGCTCCAGTTCCGCCCCCCCCCCCGAACCCCACCCCACCTGTTCACGTGACCTATGTTTCTCCCAGTGCTGCCATCTGGTGTTAAATGGGCTGGGCTATTTGGCTACTGTGCGGCCTGCACGCCCATTTTAAAACGCAGTTTTCCGACACTTGCTGAAATTGAAATGAAATAAGTTTGGGTCGAACTGAGAACATGTCACGGTTGGCTCCAAGTCAGTCGCGTTGTCCAGGCTCTGTTCTTTGCGGGTGCTCTTTGGGGTGGGTTAAGGGCCCTTTTCTCGTAGTGAGCTGCTATCCATAGCATTAGTTCTAGTCAGCATTAGTTCTAGTTACATTAAAGCAAATATATTTCCTATTTGAACTACTCTAAATAAAATTGAAAATAGCTCAGTTTTACTCCCCCTTCTCTCCACTGACCCAACCATTTTCACAACAACAGCTGTCACTTAAATTTAAAGTGACCAGATATAGCTCGCTGGGACACTGCGCGTACTCCGACAAATGCTCTCCAAGCAGAACCTCATTTAGTTTTTATGTTTAAATAACCAAGTATGTGTGGGGAGAGTAGGGGACCAGGGCCACCAAGTCTGAACTGCAAAGGCAGTTTGTTGTCTCCAAAATGGACGCCCCCATAGGCGGTGGCCATTTGCAATGGAAAAGCTGCGCTGTGATTGGCTGAAATCAAATAGCGGCGCTCGCCGGTAACAGGCTCAGCAAATCCCTCTGATTTATTTATATTCGATAGTATGGATATCGCAGGCGATTTAGCTGCGGCGTTAATATCGCTTCGATTTTAGGGTTAATTTCATGAAATTTCACTTATTGCGTATGTAATTCTGTTAAATATGATAGCTTTGAATAGATTTGCCCATTATATATTGGTGGCGGCGGCGATATTGGGAAATAGCAGTGCTCGCCGGCAACAAGTTCAGAGGGATTTGCTGAGCCTGTTACCGGCGAGCACCGCTATTTGACAATATCGCCGCTGCCGCCAAATCAGCGGCGATATTGTCAAATAGCGGTGATCGCTGGAAACAGGCTCACCAGTAACAAGGTTGCTGGTTCCCGGTGTGTGGAGAAACCAACCGCTGCATCTGCGGCAATATATTAGGCCCAAATCTATTCAATGCTATCATATTTAACAGAATTACATACTCTAACAGTGATATTTGATCAAATTAACCGTAAAATCAAACCAATATTAATGCCACCGCTGCATCGGTGGCGATATTCATATTGTCGAATCGACGAATGTACGCAAAACAATCACCGCACACCAAATATACAAATCGCCGGCAACAGGCACATTAGGCCACCCTGTGGCACAAATCTGAACCATTCCGAGTTTGTTTGTTTGTTTTGCGGACAAGGTACAGCTGGAGACTTTAACCAATCTAGGTCACTCTACACCACCAAGTGGAAAAGTTCAGTACTAAGCATGCCCCACCCTGTGGCACAAATTAGAACTATTCCGAGTTTGTTTCAATCAATCAATCAATCAATAGGATACAGCTATAATAGGCCTTGGACCTGTTAGCCGCTCTTAATTAATTGAAATGGAGACAGTTCTTCAGATGTGGTCAATCGTAGCAACTGTCACTGGCTCCAAGATATATGTAATGCTTGACCAGTATGCATCCAGTCGGGACTTGAAGCAGTTCACCGACTCCGCTGCTATGACACTCTCCGGCAGGTCATTCCACAGGTCAACCACCCTAAAGCCGAAAAAGTTGTGTCGCAGGTCCAGTCTGGAGTACCGCTTCCTCAGCTTCAGGGAGTGCCCTCTGGTCCTGGTGTTGGAGTCTCTGATAAGGGGGCCGCCTGTCTTGTAGATACCATGGAGATATTTGAATACTTCAATCATATCCCCCCGGGCCCGTCTGTAGTACATGCTTGGGATCTTCAAATGACGCATACGTTGTTCATAGGGTATTGCATCGAATCCATGTACAAGCTTCGTTGCCCTTCTTTGGATCCTCTCAATTGACTCAGCATCCTTCCTGTAGAGTGGTGACCACACAACATTTCCATATTCCAAAAGTGGACGTGTAAGGGATGTGTACAGTCTGCGTACAACATCCTCGTCTAGGTATGTGTACGATCTTCGAATGATAGCCAGTATTCCATTAGCTCTGTTGGCGGCTTCCTGGATGTGGTCGCTGAATGTCAGTTTGTTGTCCACCTTGACACCCAAGTCCTTTTCTATCATTGTTTCGGAGAGCGGAACATTATTCACACCATCGTTCATTACATAGATGTGCTTGCTGTTTTTGCCCCCTAAATGCATCACTTTGCATTTTGAAGCATTAAACTTCAGCTGCCAATCACTTGACCACTTCTGCATGTTGTTGAGGTCCTTCTGCAAGTCCCGTGAGTCACTACCTTTCTCCATACGGCGGAATACTTTGGTATCGTCAGCAAACATTTGGACCATAGAATGTACAACCTCTGGTAAGTCATTGATATATATCACAAATAAGACTGGTCCAAGCACGCTGCCCTGAGGTATTCCGCTTTTCACCGAGCACCATCCTGATGGTTTGCCATTTACAATGACTCGCTGTCTTCTGTTGCTCAGAAAATCCTTTATCCAGTGTAGGACATCTCCTCTTATGCCATAGCCATGCAGTTTTTTTAGCAGTCGCTGGTGTGGAACAGTGTCGAATGCTTTTTGGAAATCTAGATAAATAGCATCCAGATCTCCAAAGTCATCAATAACGCGGGTCCACTCATCCATACATGCCAGTAGTTGGGTCGTACAAGATCTTCCTTGCACAAAGCCATGCTGCTGTGTTGATAGGAGGTTGTTTTCGACAAGATGAGCCATGATAGAATCTCTTATTATTTGTTTTCCCGAAGAGGTATAAGGCTTCCCTTTAAGACTTCAAAATCTAGGATTCCACCATATACTAGGCCTACATGCTATGCAGATGCAACATAACATGGAAAACATGTGAATACAATAGCTTTGATTTCGTATCCAACTATGTATGCGATTTGCAAAAATTAAGGCAAACTAGATCGCTCCATCTAGTGATTGATGTGAATGCGAACCCGGTGTGCCGTTTCCAACAGCGAAAACTCGCCGCATGCATACCTCATGAAAGCATTTGCATACCGCGGATTCTCTATGTCGGCGTGACGTCACAGCCAGGCCAAACTACTCGCGAAGGGTAAAACAACGCAGTGATTTGTGCTGCAGCAATGCTATGTCTATGCGGAGCATTTATTTTTGCAAAATAAATTTTAAAGCTTTCATTGGGTCGATTAAAAATATGTTAATGCGCGATTGAAGAGGAAGATCTGAAGTATTTAATTTTACCTAAGAGCAATTTTCTCTGAAAGGATTAAAAACAGAGAAAATATTGAAAGTTGGGATATTCTGAGTGTCAGTGCCAGTGGTAGCCCTAGAACTAGTGCCAGTGGTAGCCTCAAAAAATATTTTCGCAAAATAAATTCAAGAACTTCCAATTGGCTGATAAAAAAAAAAACTGAATGTGAAATTGTAGAGAAAGATCTGAACTATTTAATGGAAATAAGATAAATTTGCTTTCAAAGCACCAAAACGTACAAGTTACTGTCATAGTTAGGGTAGTTTTAGTGTTGTCTCTACGACAGTGGCACTTGTTTTACCCTTCGCGCGTTGTGAGCGCAAAAAGTGCCCGGATGTCGGACATCGAGAATAGGGAACCCTCACTTTATTCCTGGATTTCGACCAAACACGCTACTCCTCTCCAAACACATTATTGCCTAGTTTTACAGTCTACGTAACCGAATAGCCTATGTGGAGGAACAGTGCTGAGATCAGATTACTCCTGCTGTGTTGTAAATAGTTGGGTCAGAGTGCAGAGAAGGGAGAGTAACAACTATTATAGATTTGATTATAATAGTACATCCAGGGCATATATTTGATACAAAGTAAAATATGTACTACAATTTCATGGTATAATTTACCTGCAGCGATTAATGATAAACACATATATAAAAAATGTAAAAGTAAAATACCAAGGCGGGAAAGGGTATTTGAACTCTATCTCCAGATTACAAACCCAGCACTCTAACCACCAGGGGCGTAATCGATTAATCAACTCGGGTCACCCGGGCCACTTTTTGGCACATGCGCACATCCTACAGACTCGGGTTGAATAAACGAATACGCTCGGGGTGGACAAAATGTGGCTTAATCCAAAACTTATCTTTTTCAATAACCGACAGAATACTTCAAAATAGGATTTAAAGTATTTTCTGATTGTAGAACCTGAAAATCTGGGTTATTAAAAAAAAAAAGCATTAACACACCTAGAAGTTGTACTGGTAGCTGTTATCCTACATGTACCAGCATAGATGTGACATCATCGCTCCTAGCAAACCCCAGCCAAGGTGGGTTACTGGGGTCGGATTGTTTTGCACACGGCACGTGTATTTATCGAATCTACTCGCGGTGTTCGATTTGAAATTCTAGTAACTCTGGTGATCCGAGTTGCCCGGGTCGTGTTAATCGATTACGGCCCAGATTACAAACTCAACATAGTTTACCGCATTGCCACTTGATTCATAAATCGACGGTAATAAGCCACTGGGACTGAATGATGTTTATACATGTATTTACGGCCGGGAGACCAGTGCTACCGCACTGATAAAAGATAATATACGAATAAAATTCATTTACCAAAGTAAAACCATCCTGAGGTCACAAATAGCCAGGTTAGTCCTGGCTGGGTGGGAATGGAGAAGGGAGAGCAACATGTCTTTTAAAATTATTTATTTTAAGTAGTCGCCTAGACAGAACGTATATTTGATATGATATAAACTATCGGATGACTTTAGAGAGAGAAACCCTAAAGATATGTGGAATGAGAGCAGACTTCCAACTAGGATATATAGAAGTACATGTAGGTACACGCCCCCCCCCCTAAATATTATGATTTCATTGGATTAATGCAAATTTACGGACGTTGACCCAAGACGCTGATGTCCACTTACCATTGTAATCATAGCTCCACGCCAGGTGGCGGCACTATTATCGCCACCAGGTGGCATGTTCTATCCTATTAATGCCAAATGCCAGGCTCGGAAGTGACAAGTATCAATTTTCCAAATCATCTAATGTTAAGATTCCATATACGCGGTATGCGGTATGCTAATGTGGTATGTGCGGCATAGATATATGCCAACCCCAAATAGCCGGTGTTTACTTTTTGTTCTTGGGGGGTCATTAAACAAACAAACAAACACTCCAAAAAAGACACCTATATCATTTTGGGGTTTTTTTGCTCCAAATTTGTGAAGAAAGATCAAAGTTACTTTTGTTTTCTATGGCAAATGCAGCAGTATTCGCATTCGCACCGATCGGTCCATTGGTCAATCCATTTGCCGCATTCGCATTCAGACGTATGGAAGCACCACTATGCCTTTCGATGTTTTGCTGCATTCGCATACCGCATATAAGGAATCTTAGCTTAACAGGGATGATGTTGCTAGAATTATTAATAATTGAATAATGAAAAAGAACAATAATACACCTTCCTAATGCAACCGAAGCAAAGCCCGGGGATATCGCAAGGTGGAATCGGACCCTTCAATGCGCCGGTTTTAGATTTAAAAATTGAATATGCCTCAGCGCACACGACGCATTGGGCATTTTAAAGTCCTGGGCAAGCATCTAAGGTCAGATTAGAAGCGGGTACCCATCTACCTCAGGCGGCGTGATAGTGCTACCCCGCTGAGATACCGCGCTACGAGTACCATGACATACCCGACTCAGTCACATTATCCTGATACAGAACCAACCAGCCATTGCACATTCCTACTAATGCACAGCGCTAGTCCGGATAGCGGCAAGTGTCAATGTCTCGGTTGGGGATCGAACCCACAAACCCTAGTTGAGCAGTTTGTTAGGTCAACTGCAGCATACGTTGAACAAAAGGGCTTATTCATACACCGAATGATGACTTTGTTGCAGAATACCCCCCCATGGCCTGCTGGAATAGAAGTGTTTCTGTGCTGACTGAGTAGGCCCCCTAAAGATCTGTAACAATTTGGCACAAACATGGATGAAAGGATGCAATATAATAATATAATGAATATGTTTAAGACACAACTCTCCATAATTAAAGTTGCATAGTCCGATGGTTTTGAGTTTCTGTAAGTTCTCTGAGATAAATATATTAGGTTGATCATTATAATCTACATTACTTTAGTTTGCGGTAACTTTCATTTTATAAAATGGTTAAATTTTGATATATTTGAAGTGCAAACGTGCTACATTAATTTTGGCAAGCTTGCCAAAATTCTGACACCATGGGCTTCTGCAGTAACAGATTCTATTAAACTGACCCAGTATTCCCTTATATGTGATGACAAATGCTTAATAAGAACACCATCATCTAAGTTAGATATGTAGAATCAAATCTAGATAATTGTTTTAGTTTTTAAAATTTGATGTTTTCATCAGACTATGCAACTTTAAGCATTTTGAGCTAAGAAACATACAATTTCAGTCACTTTACAGGCTGATGTTTACATGACCATTGATTACCCAGAAGTAATTCTTGTTCTAAATATTAAAATGTCAAATGTGTTAACAACAATTTGTTTCAAAGAAATATATAACCAATATCTGATTAACCCTACTCATTTTCAATTTCTACATACGTCATTAACCATAGGATATAAATAAAAACATCAATAAAATAAGTAAAACTGACTCTGGCTACGGCTCTAACACTAGTCTGAGTGCCCAGATTTGTCTAAATCTAAATGCACATGGCATAAAATGTGCTGATTATATTGATGTAAATGCAATGCTGAATAAAAGATTAATATCTTAATTTATTATATATATATATATATTTAGTTAGTGTTCTATGTTTCAAACAAGAGCTGAGATGAGTTGAAACTAGCACATTTCATAGCTGCACCCAGTGTATTAGCATGTGCCATGTGCTTCTCGGGGCTTTGTTTTGCTCTGATGCATCCCACAATGCACCGCCCCGCTGGAACGATGATGTAGGCTATTGTTACTATATATATATATCACGACAGAAGTGACGCGGTACGTAGTTAATGCTTTAGACGCGAACATAGGTGGCGCCACTGTTGGCAAGAGCGTGGATAGCGGCATCTAGAGGCGGCGGTTGGCAACTATTCGCGGTTTCGTGAGTGCTTCAGTGTCAGTCAGGCCGAGCATCTTACGAAGCCGATTCACCTCTTCATTGTACCTGCAAGCAACCCAGACATGTAGTGAACTATGTGCAGACCCTGCTTGGAGGACTACATGCACAACCTTTCATAGACATGTCTCACCCCTGTCTGAACCCGCCGAGCTATGGGCAGCATAGTTCCTAGATATTCCACCAGGGGTGGCTTAACATTAAATAGATTATATCAAAGACCCTATAATACTAAGATGGCTCACTCCCTATGTCTCCCATGGTAATGTGAATTTTGCAGTGCCACCTTGTGGTGGGTTTGATCACCTGGTTGGTGTTTCACATGTAAACACATACAATTATATTATACATGATATAGGTAAGTATGAATACACATCAATATGAAATTGCTATGAACAAATACATATCATCATCATCATCATCATCACCACCATCACACATCTTTCACATTCATATATACATTTATACATATAATATAGCATTTGTTTAACCAAGAGAACAACCAGCGCACCAAGTGGTGGGTTTGATCATTTTGATTACACAGTACAGGCTGAGTGAGCCGTCTTAGTATTATAGGGTCTTTGATTATATCCATTATCAATGTCTCTGAATGCAGAGGCAAGAACTAATGTTGCGTGAACCAGCTGACAGTGCAGCATGCTCTGTGGAAAAGGTATCATATAAGATTTTCATCACCAACCCGCCCTGAATGACAGTGGCAAGAAGCAATGTTCATTTAGAGAACACAAAATAATAGATTGCATTAAAATCATAAGTCAATATGATGACAAGAACAGACACTGAAAACAAAACAAAAAATAACAGCATTATAATATAATAGGCTTTACGGAAGACACTTTTAGATAACCAATTTGAAGAATAACTAAGGCCTACAAATCTACTAAATAAATTCTAATGTGCGTAATTTATATGTTAAAAAACATCACAGGCATGTAATATTACTAGATCAACCATTAGCGGATGTAAATATATTTATTTCCCTGCAGTAGGACATAAATATTATAAATTTTGTCAACACAATTGTGTTTTCGTCGAATGATTCGCGGAAATGTGTCAATCACTATCAATATACATTGTTCTCCATTATCACCAGATGGGGTGGCCGAATGAGTAGAGCATCCGTCTATGTTTTGGGAGATCGGGAGATCCGAACCCATGAGTTTGTGGGTTCGAATCTTGGTTGAGTCAAACCAATGACTTAAAAATTGATAGTTGCTTCCTAGCCTGCCGCTTGGCATTATTAGGATAGGGCAAGGACTGGTTGTCTCAGTGTCAGGATAATGTGACTGAGTGGGATATCAGGTCATGGTGCTGGCAGCCTGGTTTCCCAGTGGGGCAGCACTATACAGTCACCATGAGTGTGCACTGCCACAAGTCGGTACCTGTCCTGATATGACCTTAGATGTTGCTAGGACGTAAAACAACAAACAAACAAACTGGTCTCCATTATTTAAAGGGAACCCGTATTGACTAGCAGGATGAGAACTTCACTCCGAGAAATGCTCTCCTGTATCCTGCACAATGCTGCAGATTTTGCTTCTGTTCATATCACCAAATATGTGCATGGAGAGTGTCAGATTTGCAAAATGGCTACGCTAGTCTTCCTCAATCTGAACTAGGTCAGTGGGTCGAGTGACAAGTATACTGAGTTGATCAGAAGCACGTGACATTCAGACAGTTGTAGGTGTTGTCCTGCAAAGCCAGATGAATTGGTTTGTTGTTGGAGTTTTATGTCCTGGCAACATCTAAGGTCATATCAGGATGGGTAGAGACTTGTGACACTGCGCACTCATGGCGACTTTATAGTGCTGCCCCACTGGGAGACCAGGCTGCTGGCACCATGACCTGATATCCCACTCAGTCACGTTATCCTGACACTGAGTCAACCAGTCCCTGCCCTATCCTAATGTCGAGCACCTGGCTAGGAAGCGACAAGTATACATTTTTAAGTCATTGGTTTGACTCGACCAGGTTTTGAACCCGCGGGTTCGAATCCCACGATCTACCAAAACGGGAGACGGACGCTCAACTCATTCGCCCATCCCGTCTGGTTGTGATGGAGGAGTGGGAAGCACAGACACACACACACAGACACACACACATACCCAGACACACACAATATCTGTGGTGATAGGGTTCCACGCCCTTTACTGGAAATACATAGGCCGCATTGCTTTAGCTACTACTGGTACACAGGAATTGGAGCTACTTCTAGTTCTATCAGCTAGCCAAGGTACCAGTTGAGGTGGGTGTTGATGTAGGCTCTGAGCTCGCTGTTCTCGGCCTGCAGCGAGCTGTTGGTGAGCAGCTCGGCCCTCTCCCTCTCCAGGCCATGCTGGGTCAGCAAGGTCCACTCCTGCAGCCTCCGCTTCAGCTCCCGTCCCACAGGCCTAAAGGGAAGGTAATATAGTTTTAGAAATAACAAACCAATAAAATGATTATAATTACAGTAATACAAAGGCGAAATAATAACGCATGCATCTAATAAACCTGATAAAAGTACCTATACAAATAGATTAGTGCGACTATAAGACTTGATAAAGTGATTCTATATCTGTTTATAAACAAAATTTTAAATCAAGCACATTTCTTACCTGCCAGGCTCAATTTTTGGTAAATTGTCATCGCTACGCTGCAAAGGATGAAATATACACATTATACATCATCATATTGCACATACATAAATTACGAAGGTGTATAGATTAAGAAAGCGCAAATATTAAAATATTTATGAAAAGTGAAGTTTTAGCCTAATTTTGAATGTCTAAGCAGATGGTGGTGTTCTCTGTTTCAGAGTGCTTAAAGTGTCTGACTTCTTCCTAGCTCGGACTCCTAATCTGAAGGTCAGTGGTATAATTCCCGATGCCATCAATCAATCAATCAATAGTTCTGTCCTCTAGTCGAGGGTTGGATGCAATGGTTCTCCACTTGTCCCGATGGTGTGCTGTTCTGATAGACTGTGAATAATTCAAGCCTGTACACTGTGAAATATTTGTAAACCATGATGTTCTTGGTCTCCCTCTCCCTCTGCTGCAATTCACCTTCCCTTCCAACAATGTACGGTATATTGAACTCTGACGAATGATGTGGCCAAAATAAATAAGTTTCTTTGTCTGTATGCCATCACCTCTGCCAATTTGGATTTCCACCACCGCAATGTGTCATCAAAGGCCAGTTGCTCTTATCTATGACTATGTAGTGTGGGAGGTTAAAAATCCCTTGGGTCGGTAAAAGTGTAGGCTCGGGCTTTCTATTGACCAACTGTCTAATTGCGAAAACAAGACTATTCAGAGCTATCCATGATAGGCAGTATAAATCTTCAAGAAAAAAAACCCACAAAAGAAATCCACAGCATGGATACCTACTTATATTACACACCCATTTAGTGGTTAGTCAATAAATACCCCGATTAGTCGATGCATATCTTCAGTCGGAGTAGCTATGAGTGACCTGATACCAACTATGAGTACCCACATACCGATTATGAATAGATACAAAGAAATTATGAATAGCTACATCCAAATTAGAGTGGCTCCATATCAATTATAACTGGTGTTCTCTGTGGCGGAGTGGTTAGAGTGTCTGACTATGTTATAGGTCACACTCCTAATCTGAAGGTCGGTGGTTCGATTCCCCATGCCCCCACCTCTGCCAATTTGTATTTCCACCGCTGTGTATAACTTACAGTGACATCAAAGGCCAGTTGCTCTCATACCATGTCTATGTGGTGTGGGAGTTTAAAGATCCCTTGGGTCGGTAAAAGTTTAGACTCAGGCTTTCTATCGACAAACTGTCTAATGGTGAAAACAAGTCTATTGAGACTTATCCATGATAGGCAGTATAAATCTTCAAGAAAATAAACAAAGTATAAGTGGCTAAATACCAATTATGAGTGGCTACAAAGAAACCCATTATGAGTAGCAACATACTTCCTTACAAGTCGCTACACATCACTGATGTCTAGACAACATGAGTGTGCAAACACATCTGGAGTGTCAATGTCGACACATACCCACAGTCTCAGAGACCTGTTTTCATGCATGGCCTCATCGAGCTGCTCATTGAGGTGGCTGGAGGACAACTCGGAGTCATCGAGGGGCGGCCCATACTCGTCAGGCACCCCGTCATTGGCGCCGTCCTGCCCGGCTTTCACGTGCAAGTTCCTATTAAATGGATGGTAGCATGTTCAGTTGTTGTTGTTGGTTGCTTTCTGTCCTAGCAACATCTAAGGTCATATCAAGATGGGTATCGACTTGTGAAGGTGCGTAATCATTGTGACTTTATAGTGCTGCCCCACTGGGAAATCAGGCTGCCGACACCATGACGCGATATCCCACTCAGTCACATTATCCTGGCACTGAGCTAGCCTATCCTATTCTAGTAATGCAGAGACAAGTATCAATTATATAAGTACTTTGTTTGACTAGACTGGGAACCAAACTCCCGATCTCCCACACGCGAAGCCCGCGTTCTACCGATTCGGCCACCGCGCCCGGTAGTATGTTCAGTGCATAAAGTATGAAAGAGAGCATAGGAAGGAAATCAAGATTAAATGTAGGCAAAGAATGATAGTACTAGCAGTGTAAGCCCGTCGTGATATATGTGTATCTATGTAGTGTATGTACGTGTGTATGTATGTTTGCATGTATAATTGTATGTGTGTGTATATATATATTTATTTATATATATTTATTTATATATATAAATCCATACCTAAATAGATAACCAGTAATTTCAGGTGGTGCTATCATATATTTTACATCAGTAGGTTGCCAGTTGCCCCTATCTACTAAGCACATTTTTTCCAGGCTACCTATACTTATCCACTACACAAAATGTATAAGCTTGCAATCAATTATAAAATTTGTCAAATGATAGGTAAAGGGAATGTAAGTTCTCAAAGTTGTGGCAACGTACAGTAAAATCCAAGTTCAAATATAATGATATCATTCTCACATGTTACAGGAGGTGATATATACACAGTGAATGCGAAAATGTATGTGATAATTTCGTCTTGTTTTTCATTTGTTAGAATATCACGTTTGCTGTTTTCATTGTACATGTTTGGTGCATCTCCACGGTTTACTCAAATGTGGTGGAGTGTCAATGCGGACTGGCACCGAATACATTCGGGAGGAGGTTCTCCCTTCAGGAAAATCGCATGTGATAGCCAAGAGGGGCCATGTGAATGCAATAGTGGCTAAAGGCCCTGTCACATTACGACGCATCTCGGAAGCGCCCAGCGAACATGTAAAATCACTTTTTTACGTCGAGAAGCGTCAAACTTTTCACCGCGGGGGGCAAAGTTGGACGTATACATACCGTATACATACCATATGGCCAACTTATGACCAACGTATGGCTAACGTGCCTCCCCGCGATAAACGCTCGAATTACACTCACAGTATGTTCGCAGAATGCTGGTGAACGTTATATACGTTATTCGATCGGCAGAACTATGCCTCATGTGTTACATACGTCAAGACATGCTGGAGAAATGCTAAACATACGTTAGACGTATGTTATCCATGCGTTGTCAGTACATGGACTGTACGTTCCCACTGCCTTTAACATAGGTCAATGTAGTGCAATATAGTGAACAACATACGGCTAAAGTACATCGATGTACGCCTAACATATACGTGATGTATGGCCAACATAAAATCCACACTTTGTCGAACTTTGTCATACGTCGAAAGTTTTGTGCATGCACAAAACTTTGCCGACCCCCTGATGCGCGACACTGTATCTCGACAAACGTTGACGTACATTGACGTATACCAACGAGCGCCTAACACACACGTAACGTATAACAACGTATCCCGACGTAGTGGCCAAAAATCACATACGTGGGCATATGTTGGCGCGATGCGTTGTAATGTGACAGCCCCTTTAGGACCACTTGATCCCGCCGACCACCGCATGAGTCATGAGGTACATGCCAACACGTCAGGTGTTTCCCTCAAAATTCCCACCTGTAAGCGATGTGCATCTTTTCGTGGGTGCGCGTGACAGTGTTGAGGCGCTGGCGGTACGCATACGCCGCATCGCTGAGCTGCTTCTCTCGCACTGCGTGCGCCAGCTGCAGATCGCTCAGCATACTACCTACATGGTCCTTCATCTGGTTCGTCTCCATGGCATCCCCTTTGTTGTCCATGTACTCCTGGAAAGAGACGGGGCCGGTGGTTATCAGTGCTTTCATTGCCTGCATGTGGGTTTACAGCATCTGTTATTAAAGCTGCATAGTCCGATGAAACCATCAAATTTTCAAAACCAAAGAAATGATCTAGATTTGATTCTACATATCTTACTTAGATATGGGTGCACTTATTAAGCATTTGTCACCCCATACTGTGTCAATTTAATAGAACATATTACTGCAGAAGTCTATGGTGTCATAGTTTTTGCGTGCTTGCCAAAATTATCATTACACATTTTCACTTCAAATATCTCCAGCCTTGTAAAATAAAAGTTACTTCAAACTAAAGTAAGGTAGATTATAATGATCAACCTAGTATATTTGTCTCAGAAAATGACAGAAACTCAACACCATCAGACTATGCAACTTCAATATAGTGGGTGTTCATTACGTCTAAATATACAGCTATATGACAGTACATATTATATGTACTGAAATGATTCCATCATAAATAAATCCACTTTCTTCTTCTTTTTCTTCTTCTTCTTCTCCTTCTGCTTCATCTTTTCAAATTTTAATCACCAACATTTTAGTCTTCCTCAATCTACTGCCAGCATCAGGCAATATCATGATTAGTATCAATTGTGTATGCCTTTAGTTGGACTCAGTCGGGGATCGAATCCACGATCTTTTGCACAAGATGGTTGGTTGGTTGTTGGAGTTTTACTGCCTGGCAACATCTAAGGTCATATCAGGATGGGTACCAACTTGTGATTGTGCGCACTCATGGTGAATTTACAGTGCTATCCCACTGGGAAATCAGGCCACCGACATCATACCCCAATATCCCACTCAGTCACATTATCCTGACACTGAGCTAATCAGTCCTTGCCATATCCTATTAATACCGAGCGCCAGACTAGAAAGCAACAAGTATCAATTTTATAAGTCATTGACTACCCCGGGAACCGAACTCCCCATCTGCCACACGCTCTACCGATTCGGCCACCGCGCCCGGTTTTTGCACATGAAGCGAGCACCCTACTCAATTGGCCATCTGATGATCACCTACTTCGAAGTATTCATTTGTTTTTGTTTGTAAAATTCTCTTTTCCCCCCCAAACGTATTTTATTTCATTATTCCGCCCCAAATGGCTGTCCATAATATCAGCCACACAATTATATCAGTCACCAACATTATACATTTTCTTAACATATACCAGGCGAGGCAACAACAATTTCATCTACATGACGTGGAATAGGCAATCAAGGCCAGATGGGATGGCTGAATGGGATGGCTGAATGAGTTGAGTGCCCACTTTCTGATTGGTAGATCGTGGGATTCGAATCATGCATTCACACCCGGCTGAGTCAAACCAATGACTTAAAAGTTGTGTACTTATTGCTTACTAGCCTGTCTTGCCACGAATATAGTATTTGCGCTCGACATGGCATTAAATCAATACATTAAAGTTGCATAATCCGATCGTTTTGAATTTCTGGATTTTTTCTGAGATAAATATATTAGATCGATCACTAGTATCTACTTTACATTAAATCAAAGTTACTTTTATTTTAAATGGTAGACTTTTGAGATATTTTGAGTGCAAACATGGAAAATTAGTTTTGGCAAGCTTGCCAAAACTCTGACACCATAGACTTCTGCAGTAACAGGTTATGTTAAATTGACTCAGTATTGCCTTCTATGCAGAAACAAATGCTTAATAAGTGCATCAGTATCTAAGTTAGATATGTCAAATCAAATCTAGATAATTGATTTGGTTTTGAAAATTTGATATTTCATCGGACTATGCAGCTTTAACATGGCAGCAAGGCAAGGAGCAGTGGAATGAGGACGACCATTCTTTCATGGTTGAAATTATCCATGCTTAATCAACGAATGTAACAAAAAACAAGAATCAAACACACACAACAAAACAACAAAAACTGGGGAATGTGTGCTTTTGAGCATTACTGCTGATGAAATTACGCATTGAACACACAATGTTATCGTGTTATCCCACTTTGCGCAAACTGTGTGTGTCTATCATGGCGTCATCATCATGCTGTCGGTCGCGATGCGACAAAGACTGCTTTCACCACTTGACTGCACTGTACATTTCATGAAAGCTGCCTGCAAAAGTGTTGAAGTGCTGCTGGCTTTTGCAAGTTACCAGCGATACTCTCTCGGGGAGCAAATAGAGGTTTCACACCGGCAAGAACATGTCCAGACAGGCGCAAAACTATTTGTCCCTGCAGTGGCTGGTCGGGAGATGTTGGAAGTTCCATACATCAACCGCCCTTAAGGCTGGCGCAGTGACATGGTTTTCTGTTTAGGGTTTTCTCCCTTAGCCTTCGGTTCTGTCAAGAACCTGTACCACAAGGCAGTGGTTTACAACTCTGCAGGGCAGGGGCATCAAACTCCCTGAGGTATTGCAATACCTGCAATACCTGCATACCCGTGGCCTGGACACTATCTATTTCACAGATTGAATACTCACAGCAATCTTCTGCATATACTGGATGAGCCTCGACTTGAATTCCTCGGTCACATTCTTCAGTTTGTGCTGAGCCTTGTTGTAGTGGTGTAGTAAGTGGTCAGCCTCACCCTGCACCGTGATCAGGTGCTGGACGCAACAGAGCCATGATACTTATCAACAATTATACAGCAGTAAGATGTGACTGCTAAAATGCTATGTGTGGTCTACACTTTTATATTGCTGCGAGACATGGACTTTGAAGAAAGCAATAACAACAAAGCTCGAGGCATTTGAAATGTGGCAATACAGAAGAATGTTAAAAATTCCATGGACAGCAATGATAAGCAACGTGGAGGTCCTAACAAGAATGAAAATAAAGAGACAGATAATACAAACGATCAAAAACAGAAAGATTAAATACTTTGGCCACATGATACGACACCAGGAATCACAGCGAAGAATACTGGAAGGGAAGATAGAAGGGAAAAGAGCAAGGGGGAGAAGGAGAACAACATGGATGGACAACATCACTGAGTGGACAGCAATGCGCTATGCGGAATGCGTGAGAGGAACGAATGACAGGAAGAGATGGAGATCCGTTGCAGCCAACCTTCTTCGAGAAGCCGGCACCCATTGATTGATTGAAGAATGTGAGGAATAAATCAGTTATGCAAATATTATTCATGTGTGTAATGATCCTGCTTATTATTATTTGTTATTGTCTTCTACTACAGCCCCTGTAACCTCCTTTGATATGCTCCGTTGTAGTCTGGGTTACTGGAGGCTGAGGTGTGGCCTGGAGAGCGGGAGGTTTGTTTTGAAGCAGCTCCCCAAATTCTCCTCCTCCCCCCCCCAGGCTGCCCCTCAACCCCCCCCCCCTACTATCTGCCCATTTCACCACCGATTTTGCTCAATAAAATGTAATGGTAGGTCTTAATGGCCAACCAGACTATTAGGCTCGATCCATATACTTCTGCCGTGTCTCTTATTTTTTTATGGAAGGAATTAATTATAGGCTAAATTAATGGTATTGATAGTACATTCGGTAGTGTAATATTCATCATATTGTAATGTCTAGCGAAATACAGAGTCCGATAAAACAGATAATGATATTAGACTGGGTTCCAGTATGAGATCCCTTTTTTGTTATATGGTCAGGCAGATGTTAAAAATACAGTAAAGTTTCAGCTCATACAAATCCAAATGGCCATAGTTTTAATATAGAAGTAATTCATTAATAAATACCCTCCCAGACCAATATGGTAGTTGAGTTTCTGAGACTTCTGGAATCTGCATTAATATTTGGTTTGCCATTGTCAATACTCACCGCAGATGCGCTCAGGCCTCAAACCCCCTATGCTTAGTATATTCACAAATAAGTGAATTACTGAAAAATCGCATTCATCCTATATACATATTACATTACGTAATAAGTCTTTGATAGGAATTCAAGACTATTTTCATTTGGATTTAGTCCTAAATTGGCATTCGGAATGGCTATTTTAGTCTATTTCACTATAATCAGTGGGAACAGTTTAATGGAATTCAAGGCTTTTTAAGAGGAATTACTCAAAATGGGTTAAATTCAAGGTTTCTCAAGGCAGTTAAATGGGACAAATGAAGTTCAAGACTTGTTAAGACTTTCCAGGCCATGTACGGACCACCCGGTACATCGTACTGATCCATAGTAATGTTCACCTTTTTACTAAGGTAAAACAGGAAAACATTTTAGCCTTTTTGAGGGCAGCTGGACTGTACCACCTCATATAGTTTACTAAATAGATTCTAACAATTATTAATAAAGCTTTTCTTTTTCTATGGGAATTTGTTTCCCTTGACCACAAATATATGATTGTGAGCTTTCTAATTTAATGAGTGTCTATTGGCACATAATTGATTGTCTGCTTTTACATGTAGAAGCGATGGTTTGAACACATGCTGTGAATATGGCCTATGCTGCCGACATGGCGTAAAGCAACCACCAATCAATCAATCAATGTTCACATTGCAGCTCACGGTCACACTCTCCATCACCCTATTTGAGTGGTAATAATCAGCTTGGAGAGTGGCAGTTGGACAATTATCCCTGTGATATTTGTCAGTATTATCACAAAGGAAGTTTTACTCGCACAGCAGTTAAGCAAATTAACATAGACAATTTATAATATATATATATACACAGTGGTACAATCCAAGGGAAATGAATATGGCATATGTACATCATGAGATAACACAAATGAAATTAACACATAGGGATGAAAGTGGTCACTGACCAAAGAAAAGGCTTAAATCTATGTATCTATATCATGGTCAATAATTGGGAACATTGACGACAGACTGTTGCTCCAATAATAGTATCCTTATCCTAGTAATTATTTGCCTCATATTTTCCAATATTATAACTTTTTTAATCGGAGAAAAGGGTAAATCGACAGCGAAGTAAAAGGGTAAAGGGTAAAGCGACAGCGAAGTGAAATACTATATATGGATAGTCTGCACTGACTGATCAGTGGAATGAAGCTAGCCTAGTGAAAGCTAACTCATGGTATTTTTCTGTGATTCCCTGACACTAATAAACCTATTACAGAATTTCCGCGAATTATAAATGGAAATTCACGTCTAATAAGTTTTGGAGAAGCCCAACACTGTCCATCACTAGAGCATGTAGAAAATGTATTTATATATATATATAGTAAGATAATCCAAAGATAAATAATATGTAACAAATTAAATAGCGCATTGACACACTCAGAGTATATACAGATATTACTATCACTTGAAACTTAAAAGCAAAGCCATAAGCCACGATAGATTCGAAACACACAACCAGGGTGATAATGTCATCAACAGAGGAGTAGTTGGGTGGTTATTGGAGTTTTACATCCTGGCAACATCTACGGTCATATCAGGACGGGTACCGACGTGTGACAGTGCACACCCATGGAAAGTTAACAGCGCTGTCCCACTGGGAGACCAGGCTGACAGCACCATGGCCTGATATCCCACTCAGTCACATTATCCTCACACTGAGACAACCAGTCCTTGTCCTATCCTAATAATGCCGAGCGCCAGAGATATGAGGATGGTACCTTCTAATATAGTGACAACAACGCATTAACCAATACTAGGTTGTCCTTAGCAACCGCCTTCTATGAATAGAAAAGACGGAGCGGCTCATCTCCGATTATCGGCTGAATTATTACTGCCCAGTAGGTTATTCGCATGTACAACGAAAATTAAGTTGGTCTGGCCTAATATGGCCTGATGGGATCGATCCCTCCACCTGCTACTGCAGCGCCACCGTGTGTTCGTGCCCTGCGCCCCTCTGTTTTGGCCAGTGCGCACCGGGTTTTCAAGCTTTGTAACCAGTTAGGCAGTTAGCCTAGCCAGAGACTAGTATTAAACTGATCAACCCATACCCATGTTTGTTCTTTGTCTTCCAGAGCGTAGCCTAACTTTATACTAGCATAATGGCTTATACAGCATATATATATAACCAAACATATGGGAATATGTACATATTATTATATGATCTTGCTTTGGAGAAAAAAGGTGATTCTTTGTAAACTACCTTAGGATATCAGCATGACCAGCTGATTGAATGGATCTGGGCCAGACCAACTTCTCGTTGATTGAATGGTTAGCAAAATATAGAAAGTACTTACTCTAGTGAGATACCCTTATGAACACACGTGCGTGCACAATCACTCATACACACAAACACGCGTATACTTCTACTTGTTATTCTTCACCTACGTTAGATACGAATGTACAAGACACACGTCTTAGTACTACTGTACACATCAGCTAACTTACAGCTTTAACCTCGGACACTTTCCGCTGGTTCGCTCTCGCAATAAACCTAGCCTCGTTTAATTCTTTCTTCATTCCCGCTCTGTGTTATTTGTTGTTTTGGTGGTGGAGGTCGGGGGGATGAAGGGGTGGAAAAAATAAAAAGTACCACACCAGTTCATATCTACTCCAGCAGAAAATAACAATAGCAGACATGTAAACAATGGTGATACAGAATCATAAATACTTTCGATAAGTCCACATATATTAAATTGGACATATAATGCGGAATATGGATACTTCCTGGGTGGGGATATGATGACTATAGCCGTGTTCACACACAGGCGTTAAGTCGCCTCAACTAGTTCGCCTTGTCTAGTTCGGCTCACATTCGCCGTGTGGACGCGATGCTAAGGCGGATTAGGGCTAGTTCGCCTCAACTAATTCGCCTAACGTAAACCGCGTCGCGAGGTAGTCCAGATGAAGCGAACTAGCTTAAGTCGGCCCATATCGCCTGTCTGGACGGTAGCGGGTTAGAAACGGCGGATTAAGGACGTCACAGTCGAGACCTGAGTTTGTTGACTTTTCGGTAAATTTGGTCTATGAACCTGCTAGAGGTGCACAAATATTTTTTTCATGATATATTTTAAGGTTTTCACTGCCCAGCAGAAGTTTTGACCGTTCCAAACCAATACGATTCAGTCCATACATATCTAGGTCGAACCCACACTCTCTCGTGCCGACGTCGACTAACCGAAACTGTTGCTGGTTAGTTTGGACTTGCTCATGCGCAGATATCGATTTCCGCCTTAATCCGCTCCGTGTGTGGACACGACACTAGTTTGCCTCATCTAGTTCGCCTTATCTAGTTCGGCCTAAAGTTGTGGGTGTGAACACGGCTTATGAATAAGATCGCATCTGACACTGTGGCGCCACCTACCTACATCCACCCTGGTCAGCGCCCTCCGCGACTGGGTGAAGCCACCTTGTGGAAACCACACAAACCTCGCAAAATAAATTCAAGAACTTCCAATTGGCTGATTAAAAAAAAAGCTGAATGTGAAATTGTAGAGAAAGATCTGAACTATTTAATAGAAACAAGAGAAATTTGCTTTCAAAGCACCACAAATCACAAATTACTGTGATAGTTAGGGTGGTTTTAATGTTGTCTCTATCTGCGCATGCGCAGAAGCAACAGAAGGGCACTCAAACTGGCAGGGCGCTCAAACTGCGACACCGGCACCAAGGTGGCGCAACCGGTCATTCCCGCCAAAATCAGTCATGTGACCGCCCTCTGAACTACGCGTCATAGCAGACTCAACCGCAGACCGAGCAACATCTACCCATCTTCACCCACCCACACTGCTTCTAATAAGCTAGAGCAGGAAGGGTTGACGGTCCGGGGCTGGCTAATTGGGACTTTGTCCCTAGATGACCGGAGGGGGTCTGTCTGTGTGTTTGTGAGTGGGGGGGGGGGGTGGACCAGCACCTCAAACAATGAAACGGCAGAGACAATAGAACAATAAGATAAAGATAAATAATGAACCGTAAGAGATAAATAAAATAAAACCATGTGATACCAGTCGTGCCTCCGCCTTAGTGAATTAGCATTTAATGGATCTAAAGGAATCCAAGCCTTTCATCCCTAATAGAAATGTAGTGTGGTTTGTGCTATATGACAGTGAATTAAGTTTGTGCCAGTATCAAATAACATGCAGCATGCAACACAATACTTGCAGGCCAGGCACAAATGCATCACATTGTGTTGGACCTGAAACACAAAACACAGACTGCTGTACTTACATTTGGCGCTCCAGTTTCCCTGTGTGTTCTTCATACTGACTTCGCAATGCCTTCACTTCTCTGTTCAACTGAGCTTCGGAGCCGAACAGCTGAAATTACACATGCACTGTAGGTAAGGCAATGTGTGTTGGTCGGATATCTATAGACAGCATATGGGGTTGGGGTTAGTTATACCCCAGTCACACGAGGCCTGCGTTCGCTAACGATCGATTCGCGATGTCAAAACGTCCTCCTTGCGCCCTCCTTATGCCCTGATTGAGTGCTGTCGCCGCGAGGACACCAACCTCCCGGCGTCCATTTCGGGAATTCTGGACGCAAGGAGGTTGCTGCTGCTGCACGTGCAACCTCCTTACTTCCTGTTCCGGTGGTGCCATTCAAAATGGTTGGCGCCCTGGCACCACCCTGGGTTGGTGCCAACACATGCGATGCTGCAGTCACCATGTGGTCGGCGCCGACCTGGCACCGACCTGGCGCTGACATGGCACCTACAACGTATTTGAATCAGTGTATCGAATGGAACGCTGGGTGGTTGGCGTCCTTTTGGGCGTAGGGAGGTTGGCGGCGAACTCTGCCTCTCGTGTGACTGGGGTATTAATGAATGTTGTTATAATATATATACATATACATATGTGTGTACATATATATGGGGCGCGTGGCAGGTGAATCACTTTCTACCTGAAATACTAGGTTGGGGGCTAGTTAATGAATATTGTTATATATGTACATATATATAACAGTGTAGTAGTCTGTACATGAGCCTCACTACCACGCGGTGGCGGCAGACACTACGCCGCACACCTACGCAGTTACACTGAACTGCGCTAGGTGGCGGCAGGCTAGCCACCGGGCAGACCCTGACTGGGCTGCCCTCTACTGTGTGTGGCTAGCTCACCCCCCACCCACCTATAGAGGCGACGTGGGACCTGGCGAGTTAGGGGGCGGTTCAGTTGACTGTTGACACCGCGGAGAGCAGAGAGGTTTTGTAATAAACCAGGTTGAAGCATACTGAAACTAAATCTTGGCGTTCTTCCGTGAGTGCGTGACAGTGTGGGAAGACTGTGGGCCATCACAACAATACCCAATAACTAATCCCTACTTACTGCTATATGTTATGGATTTTAGTTTTATATTAAAAAAGGACATAAAAGAGACAAAGTAAAAGGTGTGGACCTACAGACTTTTCGATCCGTTGTTTCTCCTGCTCCGATGCCTGGAGGTCTTCGGGCTGCCAATAAATATAAACATGCATTATTCCATTTTAAAACAAGAGGTAGAATAACTCCCCACTCATTCACAGTTAAACAAATATGAGAAGAAATATGTTTTCCGTAATAAATATTTAACATATACAAGTAAAAGATATTGGATATATATATATAGGAAGACAATTTTTCCTAATTAAATAATTTCAGGGAGGTGTTTTTGTGTGTGGGTGGGGGGGGGCCAACTTCTCCCTTGCTTCCCCACCCTAGCTACCGTCTTAACTCCAATAGATATACTCTCATACATAATCTATATATAATTTTGTATGGGAATAATAGTTACAGCTGGAACACCAGTGCTTTGATGCTGAAAAAAAACCCTAACATATTGAGCAGAATATATATACATATACATACATATACACATAAAATTCCCCATTAAAAACTCCCTACAAACCCACAAAGGGTGTAAAAGGAGTGCCTACCCGGCGCGTGGACAAGCGACTGACGACAGCCCTGATCCGATCGTCCTCCATCTGGGTGCTCCGCCGCTGGGAGCCCGACTCTAGTTTGTCGAGGCGCCGCATGAGGGCAGCCTTGGTGTTCACCAGCTTCAGCAGCTCCATGCTCAGCTCCTCATTCTTCTTCACCTAGGACACGGGAAATGTGCTGAGGATTGAGGAGGGCGGCAACATATATACTGTAATACATAATCTATATAGTAAAACCTCTCTAACCGACCACCTCCACAGATCGACCAGTCCCTTATATCGATGCTTTATTTGGGTCCCAAACAATCGCCCATACAATACCATTGTAATCAAATGAAAATCCCCTTAAACCGACGACCTCCGTAAATGGACCATTTAAAGTTGATCCCATGGTCCATCAATTTAGAGAGGTTTTACGGTACATATATTTTTAAAGGGAACCTGTATAGGTCGCTTAGACTGGAACCGTAGTCCGACAAATGCCCTCCAAGCATAACCTTGCTTAGTTTTTATGTTTATAGAACCAAATATGTGTGGGGAGAGTAATGGATCCACTGTACCAGACGTGGGTCAGTGCTGAGGTCAGGGTGGGGGTGGGGTCTTGAGGCTGGGAGTGTAGCTGGCAGCTGGTGTTTTGAAAATATTTGGGTGAGTGGAGAGAAGGGAGAGTAAAACAGGCATTTTCAATTTTCTTTAGAGTAGTTCAAACAGGATATATATTTGCTCTAATGTAAAATATATGTTAATACAATTATATTGCATAATTCAATCAGAAACACATATAGAAGGAAAACGCTTTGTTGTTGTTGAATGTAAAAATGTTTTGGACTGTACGTGGTTTGAACCCACAACACCCAACAACTTCAGATTACAAGTCCAACAACCTAACCACTAGACTACAAAGGATACATGTAGTTGGTCGTCTCAGTTCAGGCTATTTGTATATACGACGTCATATATACAAGGTGTATGTATGTGTATACATATGTATGTATGTGTATGTATGTATATATATACATTGTATATAAATTTGATGCATATATAAAATGTTCTAAATATTGTGTGGCGGCCGTGCAGTTACATTAGGGTTACCATATGATGGCCACACAGCATATACATTTGATATATGCACTAGTTACTAGTCTAGTATATATATATATATATATGTATATATATATATATATATGTATATATATATGTATTATATATATATATAAAATACATAGAAGGTATACATACATACATACATACATACATACATACATCTTGTGCATATAATGTTGTAACAGCCTGAACTGAGACAACCATCTATATGTGGCCTCTGTTCTAGTGGTGAGGGTGTTGAACTTGTAATCTGAAGTTGTTTGGTGTTGTGGGTTCAAACCCCATACAGTTCAACCTTTTTTTACATTCAACAAAAAAAAACACATTTCCTTCTATATGTGTTTCTGATTGAACTATGCAATGTAATTGTACTAACATATATTTTACATTAAAGCAAATATATTTCCTGTTTGAACTATTCTAAAGAAAATTGAAAAAACCTCAGTTTTACTCTCCCTTCTCTCCACTCTCACCCAGCTGGGTCACTTGGCCATAGACCCCTTTCAATGTTTGTAAACATCGTGGCTGTGCGCGCAGCTTGGCTGCAGAACGAATGCACACTGCCATTGAGTTTGCCAGTACGCGCAGTGCAAAACCTCCGTTTTATTCAAGATTAATAGAAATCCAGAACCCTAACCGTATCAATTTAATATAATCTTTTTGGTAGACATGTTTTCTATGTGTATTCAAATCAGATTGTTTCTAGGTGGTGTGGTTTTAGAGATATTTCACTTTTTCTGTATGAAGATTGCTCACTGCCATTGACAATGCATTGAGTTTGCCATATGCGCAGTCCAAAATGTCAGTTTTATTCAAAATTAATAGAAATCCAGAACCCTACCCGTATCAATTTAATATAATAATGTTGGTAAACATATTTTCTATGTGTATTCCAATCAGTTTGTTTCTAGGTGTTGTGATTTTAGAGATATTTAACTTTTTCTGTATGAAGATTGCTCACTGCCATTGACAATGCATTGAGTTTGCTGTATGCGCAGTGCAAAACGTCGATTTTATTATAAAATTAATAGAAATCCAGAACCCTAGCTTCATTAATTTAATATAATCTTTTTGTTAAACATGTGTATTCCAATCAGTTTGTTTCTAGGTGGTGTGGTTTTAGAGATATTTAACTTTTTCTGTATGAAGATTCATTAGATTGCTCACGGCCATTGACAATGCATTGCGTTTGCCGGTATGCGCAGTGCAACACGTCGATTTTTATTTAAAATTAATAGAAATGCAGAGCCCTAACCTTATAAATTAAAAATAATCTCTTCTTTAAATATGTTTTCTATATGTCTTCCAGTTCGGTTTGTGGCTAGGTGGTGTGGTTTTAGAGCAATTTCCCCCTTTCTCTATGAAGATTGCTCATAGCCATTGAGTTTGCAGTGTGACAGTGGGTTGTCCTGCAGCCAAGCAGCGCGCGCACTGACCTAAATACATGTGCTGACGTCAAATGAAATTGGTCAATTAGTAGTAACCTTGACCCTCATAAACCCTAAACTAGGTCAGAATGGAGTTTGGATGTACCAGGACTATTTCTAGGTCTCAGATCAGCACCATGCACCACCTGTGGGAAAGCTGGCAACTACTGGAACATGGAATTTATCGCCTGGTGTTAAAATCAGCGTAACCAGAACGGCAAGGCCTAGGTCCCTTTAAGGAAAAAATATTGCCAGCTGAAACACCAGTGCTTTGGTGCTGAAAAAAAACACCCAACAACAGCGGAATACATATACATTTACCACCCCCCCCCCCTAAAAGAAAATCCCCATTAAAAAATTACCTTTCAGTATGGACTGTCGGGTGTGTATGTCTGTGGGTGGGGGTGGAGTGCTAGTTGTGCACTATATGGAACAACAGGAAACAGGGCAATAGGCAGGCATTAATGATTCAAGTAGAATATCAAAAGTAGGCAGTGATGGGTAGGGACGATGGGGGTAGTGGTGGGGGTAGGGGTGGGGGTGGGGTGGCAGCAAAGTACTACATTGTGGCGAGAACTGCAGATAGTCACTTCAAGGTTTCATTTGTGAGGAACTAAATAACTAAAGGAACCAGTCTGGTAACCAAATATTAGCACTAGAGGAACCAGTTTGGTAACAAACCATTAGCATTAAAGGAACCGGTCTGGTAACCAAATGTTAGCGCTAAAGGAACCAGTCTGGGATCCCAACTATGAGCATTAATGGAACCAGTCTGGTAACCTGATGCACTAAAGCTACGGATTTGGTGATTTTCATAGTGCTGCCCCACTGGGAGACCAGGCCGCCAATACCATAACCCAATATCCCACTCAGTCACTAAGCCCATCAGTCATTTTTCTATCCTAATAATGACGAGCGCCTGGCTAGGAAGCGACAAGTATCAATTTTTAAGTCATTGGTTTGACTCGACCACGGTTCGAACCCGTGGGTTCGAATCCCACGATCAACCAAAAAGGGAGACGGACGCTCAACTCATTTGGCCATCTCGTATGGTACTTAGATGTTGCTAGGACGGGAAATTCACACAAACAAACAAGCGTACCTCCCGGGTGAGGCTGGACTTTGTGATGTTGACGGTGGCCTTCTGCACAATGAACTCGTCCGCCAGCTGCTTCCGATCCTGCTCCAGCACATCGAGCCGTTCCTGTGCAGCAGCTCCAGAACGCGCATGTCTGTCCCGGTCCTGGCCGAGCTGCATTCGCTCGTTCTCCAACTGTCGAATCTGTGAGCAGACGATTTAAGTTCGTTGGTTGTTGGAAAATTTTCGTCCTGATAACATCTAAGGTCATATCTGGACAGGTACCGACTTGTGACAGTGCACACTCATGGTGACTTTATACTGCTGCCCCACTGGGAAATCAGGCTGCCGGCACCATGACCCGATATCCCACTCAGTCACATTATCCTGACACTGAGCTAACCAGTCCTTGCCCTCTTATCAATGCGGATGTCAGGCTAGGAAGCGACAAGTATCAATTTCATAAGTCATTGGTTTGACTCGACCGGGAACCGAACTTCCGACCTTCCGCAGGTGAGGCCTGCGTTCCACCGATTCGGCCAGCGCCGCCATTTCAGACGATTTAAAGTCACCTGGTATAGTCCACTGAGACAATGAACAAACTCTGAAGGTAACATATGAATGACGTCACGGGTAGGATTCCCTCATCACATGACCTAGAGCAGTTTGCTACAGACCGAGGAATTCCTTTTGCTTTGAAGCATTGGGAGAGAATGTAAAAAAACAAGGGAATCCCGCCTTCTTAAACATTAAACAGGAACACAGACCTCAGCAATCTCGCCCTCATATATTCAGCTGCATAAACTGAAAAACTAAGCAACTGTGTGCTTGGAGATCATTTGTCGGAGTACAGCTCCAATCTCAGTGGCCTATACCGGATCTCTTTAAGTAGTTATCACCTGACTGTGTATAACTTACAGCGTCATCAAAGGCCAGTTGCTCTCATACCATGTCTATGTGGTATGGGAGGCTAAAAATCCCTTGGGTCGGTAAAAGTGTAAGCTCGGGCTTTCTATCGACAAACTGTCTAATGGTGAAAACAAGTCTATTCAGACTTATCCATGATAGGCAGTATAAATCGTCAAGGAAAAAAAAAGGGGGCATTGAGGCTAGAAGGACTCAAATCATTTACAGTAAGTACTTGTCAGCAATCCCTGTGATCGGCGAACTCCTGCCATATGGGGACGATTTTTCGAAGTACAAACTGTCGTTGTTTCATTTAATTGTCCCTTCCATCACAGGACACTTGCTATGTTAGGAAAACATTGGCAGGGGTTCGCCAATCACAGGGGTTCCTAAAGACAGGTACTACTGTAATTGTACGGTACTGTGATTGGTGAGAGAAATAGTACGTCAAATGTTTAATTCTTCTCTCTTTATATTTAGCTGTGTCTAGAATTGGTCTGGATATTCACTGCAGACTAGTATTAGTTTTCATTAAATGGTTTTTGCTTTAAACCTTTGCCATTACAAAAAAAGGGGGATGGGGGTGGGGTGAGGGGTGGAAGCAAGGGGTTATGGTCCGAAGGACTCAAAGCCCCTAAGTGCCATATTAGCATTTGCCAAATCACTTTCACTTTCAAACGTTAGCCACTTGAGTTTTCAATATTTAAATTCAGACATATTTTAATCAATAATCAGAATACCCAACAACTAACATTGGACTGGCTAGTCTGATATCAGATTTATCAGACCCGGGTCGTGTTCAAGGTACGCCTCGAAGATATTCCAGATGTCATGCTAGTCTGAACAACTTTAGCTGTCGGGTGCCTCGAAAATGGTGGCTGCCATATGGTGCAGCGTTTGCAATTGAAAAGAACAGCTCTAATTGGCTGAAATCACTGAATCCGGCAGCCATTTTGGAGGCGCTTTTTGCCTCCTATCTGAAAAGCGCAACATCTCGAAGTCAACTCTGAGGCGCACTCGGAACGCATATGGGCCAAAAAGACATCGCGGAGCCATCTCGAAGTTGACTCAGAGGCGTACCATGAACGAGGCCCATGCAGGCTACTAGGCATTGTAATTGATATCACGATAAAGAATCAACATTATTTAACCATTTAATAAACGATTGTCATAACTGATAAATAGCCAGGGAAACCAAAATAATAAATCGCTTTGAAAGGAAACGTGCATATAATGGATAAAATGAATTTCCAAATTTCGAGGAAGGTGATTATTTAAACGAGCAGGAGGGGATCTGTTAAAGATAAATGAGAAAATACACGGCGGCTTTAAGACACCATTACCTGATTGGCTAGCTCAAACTTGGCAGCTTCCATCTTCTCCTTCAGACCATTATTCTCCATTTGCATCTCGACTAAGGCCTTGGATACCTGCGTGATGACAGACAAAAAGTTAGATTGCACAGAAACTTTGAAACTGAGTTAGATATCGGGCCATATTGCCGGTGTCACAGTAAGTACGACAGAGGAACAGCACAGCACAGCAATAAAATATTGCAATAAGTGCACACCGTCACAAGCAAGTTGGTAGCTAAGGTCGTGTATCCCTTGTGACGTGTTCCCTTGTTCCGTGTTCGTTTGTGACCTTGTGACGCACCACACAGACAATGAACATGTTCATTCTCAATATTCCCTTCGCAAGGCCATACGGTCCCTGGGTCCAACCTGTGGGAACGGTCACTAAGCAAAACACAGGTTCATTGTCTGTGTAGCCTGTCACAACGTCACAAACGAACATGCCATAAGGGAACAGTCCTTAGATGTTGCTCGGACGTAAATCCCCAACAACCTACAATGAGTGGACAGTGGCTGCGGCAGTGCTACCTTGAGCGTCTCCTCCTCGGCCCGGTTGAGTTGCGCCGAGAGATCTGACCTGGCGGTGGTGAGGTACCCAAAGCGGCCGTCCAGCTGGTCGATGTGTTCCTTCAGGCGGTCAGTCTCCTCACGCAGCGTCAACTGCAGCCAACGGAACATCAATTAAAGCTGCATAGTCCGATGAAAACATCAAATTTAAAAAATAAAAAAAAATTATCTAGATTTTATTTTACATATTTAACTTAGATATTTGTGCACTTATTAAACATTTGTTGCCACACAGAAGGGAATGGAACCTGTTACTACAGAAGCCTATGCTGTCAGAGTTTTAGCATGCCTGCCAAAATTAATTTGTCATGGTTGCACTTCAAATATCTCAAAAGTTAGCCATTTAAAATCAAAGTTACTTCAAGCTAAAGAAAGGTACATTATACCGATCAATCTGATATATTTATCTCACAAAATGACAGAAACTCAAAGGCATCAACCAGTCCTCTTATTCAAAGAGAATTTCCTTAGTACTACACATACAAGTAACTATACAACTCTGTCGAAATATATATGCTTAACTGCATGGTTAGACCCTATGACCTTACTGGCAACTAATCAAATTAAAGTTGCATAGACCGATAGTTTTCATTCAAGACTTTCCAATCCCATCCACAAACAAACACACAAACACTCACAATTGTCTACTGTTAGAAGGTCAGGACACTGAGGGGTAGCTAGATCTACATGGCAAACTGGTTATTAACTTCGTTTGTTTTCTAATCAACTTAGTTGTAAAGTGTATTACATTTTCCATCTGAAGTCTGTGAGGTTCGTCCCGTGGGGTCAGATTATGGGGCTGGCTGGTCACATCCAGGTTCAATCCGAGCTGTTGTTTCAGACTCAGCACTCGAGCCCTGTGTTGAGTCAGCAATTTCTACCAATCGAAAATAAATAAATAAATATCATATAATCTATGCATAACAGAGTGACTTAACTAGTAGGGAATATACTAAGTCAAAGGACTATAAACATGTCAGCATAGTGAGATGAAAGCATAAAATTCTTAAAACCAAAACATCTACATGGATTTGATCTTACACATACAATTTGGACATTGGCACACTTATTAAATATTTGTTGCTGCATAAAAGGAAATATTAAGTCAATTTAATTAAACCTGTTCGTGTTATGGTGTGAAACATTTTTAAGTACACACCAAAATTCATTTGGCATGTTTTCACTTCAAATATGACCAAAGATAGATATTTATAAGAAAGCTACTTCAAATTGAAGACAGGTAGATAATAACAACCATCCTAATATATCCATCTAAGAAATATTGCAGAAACAAACAAAAAACATCGGACTATGCAACTTTTAAGAAATTGTAGTGGTCTGCACTGAACTCTCAGGCAAGTAACTACATAGACAGGTAGGCGTGGGTAGTGTGGTGATATCGTGGAGCCTAGGTGGTGTAATAGTTAGCACACTGGCCCGGAATGCAAAGAGATGTGGGTTCGAGTCCCACTCTAGGCGCAATATTTCCCATTTTCAACACCCCCACGACACTGGTTGCTGTGACCATGATCCTGTACAAGCTATGTGCTGTAAAGTTGTTGAACCTACCCTGTGTATACATGTGTATGTGCATTGCCTGTATGTATGTATGTAATTGTAAGCATTAAAAGACTTACAATTCCAGGGGGCTGAGTGTAGTGGTCTGCACTGACCTCTCAGGCAAGTAACTACATAGACAGGTAGGCGTGGGTAGTGTGGTGATATCGGGGAGCCTAGGTGGTGTAATGGTTAGCATACTGGCCCGGAATGCAAAGAGATGTGGGTTCGAGTGGATTCGACAAAATGTTGAAAAATACAAAGTAAGGGCAACCATAAAAAGGTAAATATTACCACATACTACAATTTTGAAACTGGCCAGAAGAAAAAAGCCAAGCCATCGGACTATGCAACTTTAAGCAAAGATGGTAGCATACCTGCGCAAATGGGTCGTTGAGGATGGGGAAGTTCTTAACGCAGGTGCACTGCTGTACAAACTGGAAGATGGTCTCCAGAAGGTGCTGGTCGGTGTGAGGCTTCAGGCACAGGAGGACGCATGTCTTACTGTTCCCGCCCAGCTCATCCCTCAGCAGTGACGTCAGGTGAGAGTCGCTGCAGCAGACCACACAGGAAACGCTTAGCTAAGCCTCGTCAGACATTCCTTTTCTTCCCGCCCCTCTCACTGGTAATAATAGTACAGTGGTTAAGGGCCACATATCATAAGAATCATACAAAATTTGACAACATCATGACAATTGGCATAGAGATAGCTTAAAGTTGCATAGTCCGATGAAATATAATTTAGTCAAAATTAAAACAACTACTTATATTTGATCCTATATATCCAACTTAGATATTGGTGTATTAGCTAATGATTTGGGACAGAGTATACAGAATAACCAGTGAGTTTATAACCTCCCCCCTTTGAACACTCAGTTTGAAACATCCATTATGCAGGAAGCCCATTAACCAATTAGGCCAATCTCGTGACCCCATTAGCCCCCCCCCCCCGCAACCAAGTAGGCCTGCTGTGCACGGTCATAGATTAGTAGGTCATCTCACATCACGTGGTCACCGCGAGATGACCATCTAGGTCATAGCAACAGGACTTTTGGCAAGCTTGTCGAAATTATTTTTGGTTCTTTCAGCTCAAATTACTTCAAAACTAATCATCTTTAATCAAAATCACTCCGGACTAATGATTAGTAGCTCGTAATGATCAATTTGATATATTTATCTAAAAAATAAGACAAATATTCATATGCCATCGGACCATGCAACTTTAACATGTGTAGATTCATAGAAGCCTAGGTGCCTGTCGCCATCATCATTTTAACTGGCCGCCATCTTGAATTTCAAAATGGCCACCCTCAAAATATGATATTTGTCATATCTCTGCTTCTAAGCAATGTAGAAACATGATGTAGATGTCTAACATAACATTTTCAGGGTCAAGGAATTCATATATATGCGATAATCAGTATGCTCAGCTTATTAACATCATGTTTCTACGTTGCTTAGGAGCCGAGATATCAGGAATTATATATGTTGATGGACTATACAACTTTAATTAAATCTATGTAAGAAAAATTTAAAATATATAATCTTCTCTAAGATAGTGTATTCACGGTATCTGGCCATATTCTACTGTGGATTCGCAAACAAAAGGTGACCTACTTGTAGTCTATGACTCTGTCTGCGTACGGCTGGTTTGCCAAAGAAACGATAAGGCGATTCAGTGACGATATCGTCTCATTTGCCGTTGGCCGGCCCCTCGCGTTCCGATCTCCGTAGTCGTTGGTCAGGTTCTCGGCACCAGGGGTCACCACCACTGTGAACCGAGACTTGTTGGGTAGTGGGCTTTCTCCTGCAGTCTTAACGAGGAATGCAATTGTAGGCTAAAGGTTAGTCAAACTCACCCGCTCGATTCTATCATATATAAAGATTACATGACGACTACGACTGGTAACAACAATAATAATAATAAGAAGAAGATCAATAATAATAATAATAAAAATAGTGTTATAATACTGGCAATATTCACGGCAGCATAGGCCATATTCACGGCGAGAAATGTTTGTTTTTTGTTCAAACCATCACTTTTACATGTAAAAGCAGACAATCAATTATGTGCCAATAGACACTCATTAAATTAGAAAGCTCACAATCATATATGTCCCTACCATTTCAGCAACGTCTATACATATAAGGTACCTGTGCAGATTACATATAGGCACATAAACCATCATAATATATGATTCCTCTTACCAGGATCGTAATGTTTTCTAAATCTTCAGTGTCAGATTTAACCGAAACCAACATCCCTCGCTGCCCCGCCTCCGCCAAAATAATTGTACAATTAATTAAATATGACACATGTGTGACAACCTACCAGAAGCAGGTCAAGGTGAATGAGGATTGCTGAATAGCCTTCAGCAAGTCCGTGCCCACTGTGGTCGCCGGAGCACCTTGCCCATGCCTGCCGGAACAATCCCTCCCCTTCGGTAGCATCGGACACCGGCACAGACTGGCCATTCTGAGAACAAAGGTCACGCAAATAGCCAAGGAGTAAGTGAACAGTGACACTGGGGAATTATCTGTAAATGATTTTATATACATATATATATATATATATATATGGTATATATATATATAAAATAGTTATTTGTATATAATAGTTATATATACACATGTGTATACATAAATACATGTATATATAAGTATTATATAAATCATCATCATCATCATGCTGTCGGTCGCGATGCGACAAAGACTGCTTTTATTACTTGACTGCCGCTCTCCATTTAGCTCTCTGATGTGAGAGTTGCATCCATGAGTCGGTCTTAATGTCTCTCAGCTTCAGGTTTCTCTTGATGGTATCCTTGAACCGGAGACGAGGGCGCCCTCTCTTTCTGTAACCAGAAGACAGTTGAGAATAGAGGATCTGCTTTGGTAGCCTGTCTGATGACATCCTCATGAGGTGTCCAGTCCACCAGAGATTCTTTTTGATCAGAAGATCTTCCATAGAGGGCAGCCCCATCCGTTTGAGTATTTCCTTATTTGTCACTTTCTCCTTCCAGGTTAGCCTCATGATTGAACACAGATGTCGCATCATGAAGGCATGCAGCTTATATACATATAACTATTATATACATATAACTATTATATACATATACCTATTATATATCTATATATAAGGTTGATCATTATACTCAATTTTACTTTAGGTTGGAATAACTTTTATTACAAATGGTCTAACTTCGGAGATATTTGAGGCTCTATTAAATTGACTTAATATGTATTCTATGCCACACCAGTATCTAAACTGGATATGTAATATAAAATCGATGGAAGTGCTTTTGTTTTGAAATGTTGTGCTTTGATTAGATTCAAAAACTTTATATCAATACAATGGTTGTTATGTGCACTGAAAACATTACCGCAACGTAAACAGCTTTCGGGGCCGTCTCGCCCAAGGAGAGGGAGTTGACCCTGAAGCTGCTCCTCAACGGTTGAGTCAGGTCGCGTAACAAATCGTCGTGCACCTCATACATGGCTAGGGTTACGGAAGCATCCGACCGTCGTAAGGACACAAACGCCAGCCGCTCATCTTCAGTTCACAGAGAGGTCAGCACGGCGTCCATGTTTGAAGAATAATAGACATTCCAATTACCTCACACCTTTTTATTCATGATTAAAATTCCGTTTCAAATCACTTTGCTAGGGTTTTACATGCTGGCAACATCTAAGGTCATATTATCAGGATGAGAATGTAGAAAATATCCTGTGTAATAATTGGGCAATGACAATTATTCAAAAATGATTTCTTTAAATTGGTAATCGTCCCCACCCGTGCCTGAAAAATCGCCCGCCCTTGAATTTTGTATTTAAAAAAACAAACACTGTTAAATAGAGAGGGTGTGTGTAGTGAGAAATGGAAAGGGGCATGGTGAGTGGGGTGGATGGAGTGAGAAATAGAAAGGGGGGTGAAGAGGGAGGTATTGACAGGGCAGTAGGGGAAAGGAATGGAGAGGGATCTGAGGAGTGATAGGGAGTGAACTGGGAAGTGGAGTGAGCAGTGTCGAGAGTGGACGGGGGGGGGAAAACAAATACAAATAAAAGCTGCCCGCCCACCAAGATTTCTATTTCAAAAGGACGTTCATCAACTCGTTTTTTAAAATAAATATTGGGCCTTAGCTTATGATATAGCAGAAAAACAAATGTGCAGTATTTCACAAAGAAGGGAAGCAGTAACAAACTGTATTACCTCGTCGGATTTTATTAAACACGGCCTCCAATATCATTGGGACGAGGCCTGTGACTGTGGCATTATCCCCTGCCACGGCATACGACTTTCCAGACCCGCTCTCCCCAGTGACCAGCAAACAGGCGTTGAAGCCAGACACAAACAGGTCTACCATCGGGTCTATCGATTGTTGGTAGACGTCCGATAGAGCGGTGCCAGACCGATACAAATGCTCCACGCTGGAAATGGTGATGGTATTTATTTTATGAGTGGATTTAAAATAAATACAATGCAATAGCAGTATATTTGAAAGTTAAAGCTATATGGTCTGTTGGTTTTGAGTTTCTGTGATTTTTCTGAGATTAATATATTAACCCTTTCAGACTTACATTTTTTGGATCAAAACAATGCCTAGGTGATGTATTTATTTCAGGGAACATTAATATTTCATTGCCAAGGTGGGGAAATGTTTAAACAAAACATCATAGGAATAAGATAAAGACCCAATACATTATACATTTTCTGAAAGCTGGATTAATTTCCTATCCAGCCATGTATATTTTATTATGATATTCACAAACAGGCTAATGCAAGGTACTATGGCAAACGATTAAAAATATGAAAATTTAAAATTGTGAATACAAATATTAAAATGATTGTAAAAGAAAATGCTTCCATATATTTGAATAGAAATATTGTTTTGAATATTAGAAGAGTCAACATGTTTCACTCCTAGATCTGATGTGGCTTGTTATCTACGATCATATATGTGCACAAGCGACAATAAGAAAAATGTCAGAAAATCATTCAGTTGCCACTAGGAGTACACTAAAAGTCATCCACTGAATGGTAAAATGTTATAAGCTTTTACCCAACTACCTAAGTGAAGGATACAATACATATAATATAGGGAAAAGGCAGACACAAACATGTGCAGTCTCCATATATTCACTGCTATGTCATAATTAAACCAGTGTATGGAAAATCATGTACTGAAGTCACAATGGCTTTTCATTTTCGTACGTATTATATTCCGTACCAAAGTCTGAAAGGGTTAATTTGATTGTTATAACCTACCTTACTTTAATTTGAAGTAACTTTTGTTTTAAATGGCTAACTTTTGAGATATTTGAAGGGTAAACATGTCAAATTAGTTTTGGCAAGCACACCAAAACTCTGACACTCTAGGCGTACATAGGTTTCTGCAGTAACAGGTTCTATTAAATTGACTCAGTGTTCCATTCTATGTGGCAAAACATGCTTAATAAGTGCATCAGTATCTAAGTTAGATATGTAGAATCAAATCTAAATAATTGCTTTTGTTTTGAAAAGTTGAAGCCCCATCGGACTATGCAGCTTTAATTTCAGTTAAGATATCTGGTAAGCCCAGTAATTGCTTAATATAAACAATGCAATGAATAGAAGAAATAATCCTTTTCTTTCTGCATGGGCAACATTGAGAAAGCACATATTAGAAACATGTTGCATTCTCCCTAGATTAATCAGGACCAAGGCTGAACAGGGACGTTTTCGGTGTCGTATGAGGTGGTCACTCGTTCTCTCATAACGGTACTTGTTCCATTTGACAAGTACTACTTTAGATGTAGTCCAGTTGGGACAAGAAACGATATGAGAAAATGAGATAGTCCGCCTTTTTTAAATTGAACTATTCAATCAAAAATAACTATTACAAATTTAGTATTTCTAACTAATAATAAACAAAATATTAAGGTGGTGCAATAAATAAGTAATGATGTTTTCCACCATGAAGGTTGCAGGACTTCCCCATGGCGGATTTATTTCAAACTAGATGTGGCTCGCTATGCAACCTCATCTAGTTTTACATCAATCCATGATATGTATGTACCAAAACGATGGAAAGACGTCGTTCAGTATATTAACTAATAGATTAATCAATGATCTAGTTGAAGAACTGAAGAAGCAGTGAAGGCACTATAATTAAAGGAATTGTTTATACATGTTCAGAGGAAGAGAAGGGAAGAAAGTTTGTTTGTTGTTGTTTTACGTCCTATAAGCATCTAAGGTCATATCAGGACAGGTACCGACTTGTGACAGTGTGCACTCATGGTGACTTTATATGCTGTCCCACTGGGAAACCAGGCCACCGGCACCATCACCTGATATCCCACTCAGTCACATTATCCTGACACTGAGCCAACCAGTCCCTGCCCTATCCGATTAATGCTGAGCGCCTGGCTAGGAAGCAACAAGTATCAATTTTTAAGTCATTGGTTTGACTCGACCAGGGTTCGAAGCCACGACCCCACGATCTACCAGCACGAGAGACGGGCGCTCTAACTCATTCGGCCATCCCGTCTGGTTGGAAGGGAAGAAAGGGAGAGAGGGGAAGTGGGTGAGAGAGGGGGAAAGAGGGAGAGGGAGCGAGTGGGGGGGGGGGGAGATTGGGGGCTTAATATGGATTTAACTACTTACTACAACTCTTGCCCGCCGCGCTGGGCAAAAAGGCGGTGGAGACCATCAGTGTCCAGCCTTGTCACTACCTCTCCTCTGACAGGTGGGCGGATATAAGCTACTGCGTCCACGTCCATCGGAAGTGGGGACACCTGAAAGGTCAATTTATATTCATACTGTAAGCCTGTTGAATTATTTACCTCAGGTTTAGTTACTCTCACAACCCTGATTCAGACAATGACTGCGGTATTGACAAACTGACTATAGCATGAATAAGTGTACAGTCAAGGACTGTGTGTGATGGGGGCATTCCATTCAAAGCCCAGGTTTAGATAAAGCATAAAAGGGTGGGTCAGACTGATATAACATAAATGCAACATTTTTCACTGTAAGTCGGCCAGAGAATAGAAAGGAAAGACGGTGATCCATGAATTCACTGATACAAATTGCACATAATTCATACTAAAAGAAAACATATGGAATACTATTTACTGGTTAAAAAGTGCATAGCATGATATCATATTGTGCATGGCTAAAATTAATTAAAAGCAGTCATGACTGGCATGCACTTTTTTTGTTGTTGTTGGTACATTAGTTGTTTAAGCAAGGGAAATTTCCATCGCGGATGATTGGTCTTCCTCATTCCACTGCTCCTACTGCTCCTTGCCCTATCCTAATAATGCCGAGTGCCTAGCTAGGAAGCAACAAGTATACATTTTTAAGTCATCGGTTTGACTCGACCAAGGTTCGAACCCACGATCTACCAACACAGGCGACGGACACTCTAACTCATTCGGCCATCCCGTCTGTTTTTTGTTCAAAAGACGTGGATATTCAACATTGAATATGCAAACAATTACATATTTTACAATTATTCCTATGTTTTATATGATCTAGAAGATATTTTGATATTATTTTGATCCATTATTCGATCTTATATTTGAGTGTGGTGTTTTTTCTAGTTTCTTGTGTGTGTGATTCGAAGGCGACTCCTATTCGGCTGGAGATACCCTTTTTCTTTAGAAAATATTAAATTGCTTGATTTTGTCTGGACTTTGATACTTGTGAATATGTTGTTATTGACTGGTGATAGTTGAGAAGTTACTTTCTCAAACATATTAACCTTAGCTTCTAAGATTTTTGACACGATAATTAAGTTTTGAGTGCAGTGGCACTCAGGATCTGGCCCTTCTGCCTGAGTAGGGTCAACACAATCCAGTAGGGGTCAACACAATCAGGATGTGAGGAGTAGCCAGAGCAATGTTGGTGGCCAGGCAGCCAATGGTGGTGGGCAGACTACTGGTTTCCATTGAGACTAGAAATGCTGTTCTCCTATTGGGTGACAGGGGTGGTGTGACACCCTACCAGGGAACCTATGTACTATAAAATAAAGATAGAAGGCTTGCCTTCTCTTACTCTCTTCACTCTTACTTTCTCTTTCTTCTTGTGTGTTTCGTATTTCCTTACAGCCCACTTGCACATCCACAGATCTGGGTACCAACTGTACATTATGGTTGTTATTCCACACTCCACAAGAATTAGGATGTATATGCTAAGAACTATCACTTATGTTGGCGAGTAATGTGCTTCACGGATTACACAGGATCGTATCTGCCCAGTAAAATATTGGACTGTGAACAGCATGAATAAAAGATTCACTTCTGACTAGATCCACCCCGTACTACAATAACCTGAAGAGAACTAGAGAGGCAAATCTTTTATCTAACTTCTGATTAGATAAAAGATTCACCCCAGACTTGCCTAAAGGCCCTATTAGACCTTGCCGGACTTGGGAACCGGTGGTGTCCGTTACAAGTTTTGAACATGCACAAAACTTCTACCGGACACCGCCGGACTGACGTGTCCGGTTTGTCCGGTACCCATCCGTGCATGTCCGGTACCCATCCGTTTGTAAAAATATACGGATTTTCGGTTCGGAATTATATATTGGCAGAGAACATTATTATTCTGGATACATTTAAGGACTTTGCAACACTTCTGTCAATGATATATTATTATATAATGTCGACGCCGACATCCAATGCTCGAAGCTGACAACTTTATCAGATGTCAGCGTCGCAATTCTTAAAGTGTAGCGCATTTCTTTGTTTTATATTAAATTATCCTAGAAACAAATAAGGTTGTTGTATTTTCTCTACCTTTACTTACTTACTTACTTACTTACTTACGCCTATCGCCCAACTTTGGGCATAGGCCACAAACAAGGGCTCTCCAGTTATCCCGGTCCTGGGCCATCTTCTCCAGCTGTCTCCATGTATGGCCAGACCTATTCACATCTGCCGCCAGGTCACGGCGCCAACTGTTTCTTGGCCTGCCTCTCTTCCTTTTCCCCTGTGGATTCCAGGAGAGGGCATGTCTTGCGGTGTTGGATGCAGGCTTGCGAATGGTGATGGCCAACCCATCTCCAACGTCTCCGAAGGATCTCCTCATCAACAGGCTGCTATCCTGTTCGCTGACAAAGCTCCAGGTTACTGATGGTGTTTGGCCAGCATACTCTTAGGATTTGTCTGAGATAGGTGTTGATAAAGGACTGGATTTTCTTCATGGTGGTAACCGTTGTTCTTCAAGTCTTTGCACCATACAGAAGAACAGGCTTTACCATGGAGCAAAATATCCTGATCTTGGTGTTCCTAGGCAGCTCCGAGGATCCCCAGACATTCTTCAGCTGATGGAAACCTGCCCTTGCCTTTCCAATCCGAACCCTCACATCAGCATCTGTCCCTCCCAGCCTGTTGACCACTTCCAAGATAGGTGAAGCTTTCCACTTCCTCTAGTGCTTCTCCCTCTAGTCTGATGGGGACTGTGTTGTTATTGTTAATTTTGAGGATTTTGCTCTTCCCTATGTGTATAGTGAGGCCAAGGCATGCTGAGTGAGTTGCGATGATAGTGGTCTTCTCCTGCATTTGTTGCTGGGTGTGGGAAAGAAGTGCCAGGTCATCAGCAAAGTCGAGGTCATCCAACTGCGTCCAAGGTGTCCATTGCTGTTCTATCCCTAGAATCGTTTTCCCTTCTCTTTCCCTCACTGGCCTCTCTGGTTGGCTGAATTTACCTGAGAGCTTTTTGATGTTGGCATACAGCTCCCTCATGTTACCCTTTTGAGCCGCATCTTCTGCCTCTGCTGCCAGTGCCTTCATGTAATTTCTCTTGTCTACCCTTATATTCCTCTTTACTATTCCATTTGCTTCGGAGTACTGGGGCCAAATGTAAGAGTCCGGGTTAAGGCTCGTAACCCACGCGTCGTGCGGATTTCCCGGGTTAGCGGCCAAAGTCTCAATGTATCAGGGCGGGTTAGGCTACCGCCTCGAGCGTTAACGTCGTCTTCACTAACTCCAACTTGAGCCTGGGATAACGTGCAGGTTAGGGACGGATTCGGGCCAAATCTATTCAAAGCGACCATATTTAACAGAATTACATACTCAAATCGTGATATTTCATTAAATTAACCTTAAATTCGAAGCGTTAATAAGGCTACCGCCGCATTGGCGGCGATAGTAATCGCCGAACGTAATGTAAACAAATCGCCGCTGCATCGACGTCGCGTTCCATACTGGCGGCGGCGGCGTTTTTGTTTACTTTACGTTCGTCGATTCGAAAATATAACTAGTAATATCGCCGCCAATGCGGCGGTAGCCTTAATAACGCTTCGAATTTCGGGTTAATTTAATGAAATTTCACGATTTGAGTATGTAATTCTGTTAAATATGCTCGCATTTAATATATTTGAGCCTAATATATGGCTACAAAGGCAGAGGGATTTCCCAAATCTATAAATAACTGAAACGTTAGCTAACCCGCGCGCGCTTTGGACTGATACATCCCCCATGACACATTTATTAACGCCGACAATAGATAACCCGCCGGCCGCCCTAAACTCTGCAGCCGATAAATTGTGACTCTTACATTTGGCCCCTGCTCTAGGGCCTTGGCTTTTCTAGCACGTGTGCGGCTGAAATTTATTTCTGCCTTCTTCCTTTTCCTCTCCTGGATGTTTTCTAGGGTCCCTGCTGTAATCCATTCTTTTTTCCCCTGCTTCTTGTTACCCAGCACTACCTGACATGTTGATGATATTGCCTCTTTAATGCTCTGCCACTTTTCCTCCATGGTTTTATCTAACTTCTGACTAGATAAAAGATTCACTCCATACTTGCCTAAAGGCCCTGTCAGGCCTTGCCGGACTGGGGAACCGGCAGTGTCCGGTACACGTTTTGAACATGCACAAAACTTCTACCAGACACCGCCGGACTGACGTGTCCGGTTGGTGTCCGGTTTGTCCGGTACATGTCCAGTACCCATCCGTGCATGTCCGGTACCCATCCGTTTGTAAAAATATACAGATTTTCGGTTCGGAATTATATATTGGCAGAGAACATTATTATTCTGGATACATTTAAGGACTTTGCAACACTTCTGTCAATGATATATTATTATGTAATGTCGGCGCCGACATCCAATGCTCGACGCTGACAACTTTATCAGATGTCGGCGTTGCAATTATTAAAGTGTAGTGCATTTCTTTGTTTTATATTAAATTATCCTAGAAACAAATAAGGTTGTTGTATTTTCTCTACCTTTACATTCAGGATAAATTTAAGGACTTTGCAACACCTCTGTTAATGCTAAAAACTATAATTATGCTGTTCGACGCCGACATCCAATGCTGTCCGGTATGTGTCTGGTTGATGGTCAGTCCGTCCGGTTCTCGTCCAGTATATGTACGGTACTTGTACGGTACTTGTCCGGTTTTACGGCGGCAGTGGACCCAATTACTCTCCATTTGGGTACATTTCGATACTTCTCGTCACCGGAGAGCACCGGACTAGGCAATTCTTTGTCCGGCGGTGTCCGGTAGTAAGTCCGGTACGGTGTGACAGGTGCATTAGGCTAAGTAGCCTACTGCAAGTACCCTGGTATGGAGTGAATTTTTTTAAACCTAGGCAGATATATGAATATTGTCATGATTGTGTGTAACAAGTATATTAACTAATTTAGGTCCTACTAAAGCCCCGTTCACACACGGGCCTTAAGTTGCCTCAAGTAGTTTGTCTCATCTAATGCACCTCGTGAAGCAGTCTCATATGAGACAAACTAGTTGAGGCGACTCAGCCCTAATTCGCCTCAGTGGTGCGTTCACACGCACGTTTTGAGGCGACTTATATGAGGAGAATTCACGGTTGTGTGTGAACGGGGCTTTAGACTAACTCACTAAGTTAGTCTTATGCCGAGTTGGCGAGTAGACTAGTGTTAGATTACGGAACGGAACTGTCGTGGAGTATTGGGCTGTGGGAGCAACAACGTACTTAAATTAAGCCTAAAGCAAAAACATATCTCAGGACTTAATAACTCACCTATGACTATGTCAGTCAATCAAATATTCACCTCCGGTAGGAGGAACAGTGGACCAGTGGTGGAATCAATCAGGAGCGTGCCGTCGGGTTGCGGGAGTAACTATTAAACTAGTCTAGACTATTACAAGTGACTTAGTGAGTATGTCAGATGAGATGTGGCTCGAAAGTTCACTGATCTGAAGTGTTAAGGTTGCACTTTTAGTCAGAACAGGTCAAGTAGATAATATACACGGTTACCAGACCAGCACCGTAACAACCTAACATTCCGCACAGATTAATTCACTCTCCAAGAAGTCTAAACAACTTTCACTTTTTGTTTTGTTTACAACGGAACCAGAACTCTTCACAAAGCACTTCGGTGGTAATAGAATCCACCGTACAGCAACAAGCTCGGTAATTCAACATATATACATCCGAAGCAATTATCCTCATGAACAAGTACGCGCTGGTACTAGCGTGGGTTCATCGGTCAAAATGGCGGTGCCTAATATTCTTGGTGATATTCACATAAACAAAACAGCATTTTTCTTGTGTGATATGCAAGAACGATTCAGACCAGCCATAAAGTACTTTCCCGATATTTTGGTTGTCTCAAAAAGGCTGGTAAGCGAACTTATTTCCTTTATCCTACTGTAGTACGGGGTGAATCTTTTATCTAGAAGACCAGACGGGATGGCCGAATGAGTTAGAACTTAGTCTTACTCTTAGTCTAGAGCGCTCATCACCCGTCGCGGCGTCGGCGTCGTGGACGTGGTATATCCTGGGACTGGGGTTCGAACCCTGTTGGAGTCAAACCAATGTCAATGACTTTAAAATTGCTACTTGTCGCTTCCTAGCCAGGTGCTCGGCATTAATAGGATAGGGAAGGGACTGGTTCGCTCAGTGTCAGGATAATGTGACTGAGACTGAGTGGGATATCAGGTCATGAAGGTGCCAGTGTGGCGTTTCCAGTCGTGAGTCACTAAACTTATCAATTTAATATAATGTTTTTGGTAAAGATGTTTTCTATATGTGTACCAAGCGATTTGTTTCTAGGTGGTGTGGTTTTAGAGATATTTCACTTTTCCTGGATTTTCTGTATTAAGATTGCTCACCACCATTGACAATGGCTTGAGTTTGACGGTACGCACAGTGCACATTAGTTTTATTCAAAATTAATAGAAATCAAGAACACTAACCTTATAAATGTAATATAATCTATTTGGTAAAGATGTTTTCTATATGTGTACCAAGCGATTTGTTAATAGGTAGTGTGGTTTTAGAGATATTTCACTTTTTCTGTATGAAGATTGCTCACGACCATTGACAATGCCTTGAGTCTATGCACACGGCTGAACAGAGTTGTTGGAATGGTATCAGAGAATCACACAAATCATTATTCCACTGTATTTTATTATTATACCAATGTGCATGTAGCTTTATGAACATCTCATTATTTTTTTAATATAAATATCAGATACCTGCCTAGTCATATTATCTCATATATATATATTTAACAGACATGGGGTCAATTCCAATTCATCAAGTCATGTACATTTATAAAGGATCAATTTAAATTCAATTCAATGTGTTGAGAAAATCATCTTAGCTTAAGATAATCTTAATTGTTTTTCAATAGTTATGATTATAATATATGACTGCATAGTAGTATAATATACTTATAATTGGAATCACATGCCCTAAAACTGGAATCGGAATTGAAATCAGAATCTTGTTTTCTTAAAATAGGTAGTGGCAACTAAAATTTTAATATCGTTTTTAAACTCTAGTTTTAGGTCTATTTTAAAGAACTAATCAATACAAACAGAATTTTTAAACAATTATGTTAATAGCTCAAACCTTTTTTGAGTTATGGCCTTTTGAATGTTGAAATTGTAGCACTCCTAAAAATCATGTAAACCTCAATTAAATGAGCCAATTTTGACACCCAACCACACCATGAAATAGCAATGGAAAATCCTCAGAAATGAGGATCATCTTTATCTATACATAGAGAAGTAGCACACAAATTTCCTAAGCAAGCATCCATTAAATATGATAATGGTGCCCTCTCAAAAAAGGGAAATTACACAAGAGTGCATTTGTTCAATTACATGGTAATTCCATAATATGCCGACTTTGACTCAACAGTACTCCAATCCAAACTTTCCAGTAAGTGTCATTATGAATAATTTAGAATGACCTGTATACAGAGAGCATAAATGTTGTTTTTTTCATGGTGATCAAATCATATTTAACGATTGGTGCCCTAAAATAGCCATTTTGGCAGTTGTGGACATTCTTGGAGTTCATCTTTGCGTAATTGAGTTTAACTTGAAAAGTACTTGACAGATTTTGTTGAAATTTTGAATAGTTCCTAGTTGTGCCACTGCCTTAAAATAAAGTTTAAATTATTGGGAGTACTTTTAACAAAAATTTATATTTAAAAAAAATGGCCATTTTGGCAGTTGTGGACATTCTTGGAGTTAATTTTTGGGTAATTGAGTTTAACTTGAAAAGTACTTGAGGGATTTTGTTGAAATTTTGAATAGTTCCTATTTGTGCCACTCCCTTAAAATAAATAGTTTAAATTATTGGGACCACTGTTGTTAACAAATATTTATATTTAAAAAAAATGTTGGTCAATGAATGAACTGCATGAAAAGTTTCTGAAAACATTATATATCAATAAGGTTGATCCAGGTTTCCTTTTTCATTGCTCTGAAAGTACCACTATCTTTTTAACACTCACAACATTAAAAATTAGATGTTATGTTCTCCTTCGAGTTCCAGTTATATATGTATGTATAATTGTAAATAAGTAGTTAATTTCAACCAATATAGAAGGCAGACATAAATTGAGCATTTAGGTATTGTTATGAACAACCAAGGCAAAACAAAACGTTTTAAGTTTTGGTTCAACAAAAACTCATAAACCAACACAAACAAGCAGATATTTTCACTCTCACACAAACTAACTTTTAAAAATATGTTATGAGAAGATGTAATTATATTATAATCAATGTGGATGTTGTTGGTTTGAGTTAGTATCCATTTACATCAGCTTCTAAACATGAATGCACCACACTGTGAAATCTAAAGCAAACAACACTGGCCACTTCTGGTTTACTAGAGTGATGTTTTATAAAACCGAATATTGAGTAAATCTTTTACCATCCAATGCCAACAAAAATCCATATAGTATATTAAAGCATGTTGAAATAGACCACTCATTAGTCTTTGGGTGCTTAAAGAATTTAGACGAGAATTTGACTTCTTTCCACCGACCTGGCAAAATCAACTTTGTCCCATTTCATCTGTTTCGATCGAAACACTTCACTATCTAACCACATTTTCCCTAAGAGAGACTGTATCAGGATAATTCTAACTGACCATGGATAACCTAAATATGTTTTAACATGTTTCATAATAATGTTTGGGTAGATCTTTTTGAAAAATGTCCAATAATCGAGAATTTCTTCACTTGTGCTACTGTCGGAAGCCATGCTTCTCACCCCAACTCACTGTGACTATGCGTGGGAAAAGTTCACGACATTGACCTCGACAGCGTGTAAATACAGTAACCACCTAGGCTTATTAAAGTTTAAATGTTGCTCTTTATTTTGGTACCCAATACTAGTGTTTTTTTTTGTGAAATTTGATTAAAACCAACCATTATATCAAACATTCTGCAAAACTCTGGCACATCTCCACCGATTCTAGCTAAATATATACTGGCGTGTAGCTTAGCTCAATGCGTTTTTTGTGATACCAAATATAGATGTGTGGCGCATGTGTGGAAAGCATGCGATGGGAAGAGGCAAATGAATGTTGTGGTGCCACAACATATTACTGTGCCAACATTCAAAGTTTTTGTCATATGGTACAACTTTTTATCAAACACTTTTTCGACATTCAAGCAAGAAATACAATGGAGCACTCATTTAAAAGATAAATGAATATACTTCAGTTCAGTATGAAAATGCTAGTAATCCATGCAGTGGTTCTGATGAAATCCTTGTGTAAAGTAACACAAAATCTGAGCATTTTTCGGGTTGATGGGCACAGATCTGGCAGGCTGCCACTAGCTACTTAAATAAATTGGAATCATATTTTCTAGCAAAGTGTGGAATCGGAATCAGAATCATATTTTTTTTAAGTGTGCGGAATCGGATTGGAATCAGAATCATATTTTTGGAATTGGCCCCATGTCTGTAGTCTAGTACTACTATTCAGCCTGTCTATTCACCCCCACCTACTAGCCACAGTAAGGGCGAATGACAAACATGTCTAAATCCGAGAACCAATTGCTTTGGAATGAACCAACTATAAGCAAGATGTGGCGAGTCTGGTTCCAGCATGCAATGTTTATCTATATCTTGTCTGTGTAGATTTGATTAACTGGCATATTAGATTGGGAATTACTAGTGGTTATGGGACATACAGTGATAGTGTAGTCTGATACTACTGATAGTGGGTTAACACCTTTTCTATATGGTTGTTTAGCAGTCCTGCCATCGAGACAGTAGGCCTACTGCAGGAGTAACTGCTACTTAGTCGTAGTAGTAGCAGCAGTTCTAGTTGCAGGACGAGTACTACTACCAATACAGCAATATACTTAGGTGATCATGAGTATTATTACTTACACTTAATATTGATACACCGGCAACTTTCAAAATGCAGAGCTACAGTTGTGATAGGTAAGAGGTGAACGACGACTCCACTGTAATTAGATATATAGAATATTTGTTTTTGTTGTTTTACATATCTTACAGAATTAGATAGGGCTGAAGAGATCTTGAAATGAACACTATGATGCTTACTTATATATGATGTATTAAATATTAAGAAAGGTATGAATGTTGAACAATTTGCCTGATTACGTGCCCACACAAATACCTTTGTGCTAGAGTAAAACATAGCCAAATGTGTCACTCCAAATCAAGAATATTTACTTCTAACTTATGATTTTTTCTTAATTATTACACTGTTTATTGGTTCATACTTTGTGTTCAATCTGGTACTATATAATTGTTCTATTTAAGCAAGTACCAAGAAAGGTATAATAATAGTGGCCATGTTCTTTCTTTTGAATTTGCACTCTGTACCGTCATACCTTTCTCAGATTATTTAAATGGACCATATACATTTTAATAATATGAATAAGCAATGCTTAGGACCGACCCACCGATATAACTACAGCAAAGTATTTTATGATTTTTTTTTTTACTCCACTCGCGGTGTTCGATTTGAAATTCTATCAACTCGGGTGACCCGTATACGGCCGTCGTTTCCGCGGAGTAAACTATTAATATTTCATTTGTGCATCCATGTTTATTCCAAATTCTTATTTATTTCTTTTAATTTTGAATAAACTAGTTTTGAACTATGGCAGCGGGCAAGCGGGCATTTGTTTTGATATATTATTAACCAATAGCTGTCGTCCACCCTGCTGGCTGCTGAACGAAGTTCGACGAGCGATTTCCGTTTCCGTTTGCTGGATTTGGATTATTCTGAGATACAATTTTACAAATGGCAGCGCCCATAGAGGCCTATTTCCGTTTCCGGTTGCTGGATTTTGACGAAATCCTGTGTGGGTATAGTTTATGTATATATTGTTCATGTATATATGTATATATATCTACATGCGTTAGTGGGTCGGTATTAATTGAAATATTAAGAAAGGTGTGCCAATGTTAGAATGCATCTGTATTAATGTGTACTGCTAGCATGTGAAGTAACTAATCCGGCATCTGTATGGTAGTTTAGAAGCCCGGATCACGGAAGTTTTGCTAGTTACTTCTACAGTCCTATTAGGCTATATTATAATTTAGTTAACGCGTTATTATTTATAGGTTGCCGCAGCGAAAATCTTAGACATTCCTCTGTTTGTCACAGAACAAGTAAGTACCCGTGCATTAATTTTGACATGTACGCTATGTTTCTTATGATATAATTGAGAAAAAAAACACCACCAACAAAACTCGACAAAATACTTGCTGACCTTTGTTTGATGCGTTATGTTAGTTTGTAAATCAAAATGGTTATTGGTTAATTTTTTTTTTTATAGAAAGATAGGCATGAACTGCTACGTATAGTTTTGTCAATTCCATTTAAAAAGTTAGCCGTTTATAATCAAAGTTACTTGAAACTAAAGTATGGTCGATTATAACAAGTATCCTAATACAAAAAATGTTAAGCCAGAAACTTATCGACATTTATTGTATACCTGTTAATGTCCAGTACATATTATGCATTTCCTTTTTAAATACAACACAGTATCCCAAGGGACTTTTGCATACGGTTGAAGAACTGGATATCAGCAATGCTGTTGGAGTGTATCCCAAAACCAAGTTCAGCATGCTCATCCCAGAAGTCGAAGCCGAAATGTCAAACCTAAAAAGTCAGGGCAAGGATCTTAGACACATTGTCCTATTTGGCATTGAGGTTTGTATACCATACATATTTTCTTTGTACCGGTATTTGGATTTTTCGTTGTTTTTCTTGTATATAAATTAATATACAAGTCGATCTTTCAGAAGATTAGTCATTATAAACATTGAGTCATTGATGTACCATAATTGTTGTCTGATTTTTTATTGACGTATACAATAATTATATTTGTTGATACTTAGCCTGGCAATAGGCATTAATAAATTAGGGCAAGGAGCAGTGGAATGAGAACGAACAATTGTCTGCGATTGAAATTTCTCCTGCTTTAAAGTTGCATGGTCCGATGGCACTTGAATTTTTGTCTTATTTTTGAGATAAATATATCAAATTGATCGTTACAAGCTACTAATCATTAGTCCGGAGTGATTTTGATTAAAGATGATTAGTTTTGAAGTAATATGAGCTGAAAGAACCAATAATAATTTTGGCAAGCTTGTCAAAAGTCCTGTGGCTATGACCCAGATGGTCATCTCGCGGTGACCACGTGATGTGAGATGACCTGGAACCTTACAGGGCTGTAGGTAGGTATTTCTGTTTGGATTGGTAACATTCTGGGACTGGATTAGTGCCATAGGCCCATGGCACTAGGGTTTTTAACTAAATATAATGTGTGTCTGTTGTCTGCTTGTGTCTGTCTATGTATGTCTGTATGTATCTGTGTGTGTGTATTTCTGTGTTTCTCTGTATGTGTGGGTATGTATGTATGTATGTATGTATGTGTATGTATGTGTGTGTGTCTGCCTCTATCTGTGTGTGTCTCTGTCTGTGTGTGTCTCTCTCTGCAAAGTCAGGTCGGGTGTATGTGTGTCTGTGTATGTCAGGTGTGTGTATGTGTGTGTATGTCTGTATGTGTGTGTATGTGTGTGTCTGCGTATGTGTCTGTGTGTGTGTGTCTATCTCTGCAAAGTCATGTCGGGTGTATGTGTCTCTGTGTATGTCAGGTGTGTGCATGTATGTGTGTTTGTGTGTCTGTTTGTGCTGTCTATGCATGTCTGTCTGTGTCTATCTGTGTGTCTGTCTGTGTCTATATATATATATATGGGTGGTAATGTATGTGTGTATGCATGTGTGTATGTTAGTGTGTGTCTGTATGTATATGTGTGTCTGTGTGTGTATGTCTCTGCATGTCTGTCTGTGTGTATGTCTGTATGTGTCTGTCTGGGGGTGTCTGTGTGTGTGTGGCTGGCTCTCTCTGCAAAGTCAGGTTGGGTGTATGTGTGTCTGTGTATGTCGGGTGTGTGCATGTGTGTGTGTTTCTGAGTATGTGTGTGCTGTCTGTCTGTGTGTGCCTATCTATGGGTGTCTGTCTGTGTGTGTATGTCTATGTCTGTGTGTGTATGTCTGTCTCTGTGTCTCTGTAAAGTCAGGTCAGGAAACACACAGACACATATCCACCTCATATCCCCTTCCCCTCTATGACCCTGCACAGCAGGCCTACTTGGTTGGGGGGACTAATGGGGTCACGAGATTGGCCTAATTGGTTAATGGCCTTCCTGCATAATGGGTGTTTCAAACTGAGTGTTCAAAGGGGTGAGGTTATAAACTCACTGGTTCTTCTGTATATACTGTCCCAAATCATTAGCTAATGCACCAGTATCTAAGTTGGATATATAGCATCAAATGTAAGTAGTTGTTTTAATTTTGACAAAATTATATTTCATCGGACCATGCAACTTTAATCAACTAATGTAGTACCAAAAAAAATGTTATCCGATGTGTTTGTCGTATCCCCGGCACCCACATCAATTAGATTAACAAAATGATCGTAGTTCGACATTAAACTATAATTAATTAGATATTGCCCAACTGTGAACGTAGCTACAATTTCTATTTTCAGACACATGTGTGTATTCAACAAACCGTCATTGATCTAGTAAAACACAATTACACCGTTCACGTTGTCGCTGACGCCACGTCATCACGCAGTCAGATGGACCGTCAATTTGCGCTTCAAGTAAGCACTGGTGTTCTCAAAGCAGTTTAATAAACTTAATACCTTGTGCGGAAAGAGAAAAAAAAACCTAATTAGTTTAGGCTTTATTGAAGTGTAATTACTTAAATATATTTCACAAGATTTCATAAATTTCTAAGATAAGCCCGTCTGTCCACCAGGGGATGATAATGTGTGGTTTATTTTAAACAAACATATATATTCGATTTTGTGTGTGGGGGTTGGGTCTAGATAGTTATGGAGGATATTGAATTTTTCTCTTTGGGGAATATCAAGCAACTTCTGGTAATTTGCCTGACAGTGAGAATTTCCGCGTTTTGGCAGAAACCCACCCTCACTCGTAGCAATGGTTAACATTTTTAAATTCTTTCAGGGATGTTGTGTTGATATTAGGTAGTAGATGGTATAGTTAGTTATATCTGCGTCCATAATAAAATCGCAGATTAATAAAAACCAATATTTCACCCCTGACTTGTTGAAAACACCGAAGATGAATATGTAGTTTCCTCTTGTGCTCACTATAATTTTCAATTTAATTTTAGCGTTTCCGCCATACGGGGGTAATAGTGACGACAAGTGAGGCTGTTCTTCTCCAGCTGGTTGGCGATAAGGAACACCCCAAATTCAAGGAGATCCAAGGACTTATTAAAGTCAGCGCTCCCATGTCAGGTCTCATTCACGAGAGCAGCCTGTGAACAAAATTGAACTGAAGCATTCGAAACGCCTACATCTCTGAACTTAAGCATAGGATGCTGCATAGCAGGAACTATGATATTTAATAGAATCTGTTACTGCTGAAGCTCATGGTGTCCAGAATTTTGACATGTATGCCAACATTGATTTTCCATGTCACTTCAAATATCTCCGAAGTTAACAATTTATAATAAAAATTTTCAATCTAAAGCAAGGTAGACTACAATGATCAAACTAATATATTTATTTCAAAATATATGAAGAAACCTAAAATTATTGGACCATGTAACTTTAATGTATATAAATCATGAGATCAATTTCGACAAATAGATTAGTCAATTAGTGCAATTTGAATAATCTAAAGCCACCCGATAGTTTTCTGTAAGTACAATGTTGACAAATAACAAAATTATTTCCAGCCCAAGAAAATGTCAAGTTTCCAATGAAGCTTTATTGAAACCAAGCAAGTAGTAGAGATTCATATAAAAGTACACACATGTACAAAGTATACTTCTGTATTTTATTTTAGAGGTTGAGTTTATTTAATTCGTTCCGGTCGAGCCAAATCCACCAGCGCCTCGATCAGTCTCATTAAGGGTCTGGCATGGAAATATAAGAAAATAGAATAAAAATTAGATTGTCGTTCACACATCGAGTGTTCAATGGATATTTACTTTTATTAAACGCATCTTCATTTCCAAAGTTAACGAATACGAACAGAACAGATACAAACACCCCCACACACAAGCATATTTGAATATCAATGTAATGTACTTTTATGAAATAAAGTGTAAAATAGTTGTAGAATGACAGGGTGACAAACTGAATAATTAAAGTAAGAACTCACGGGAAGTTCCTCCAGGTCCGGTATATAGATGCGCTCCAGAATTAGCTGTGCTATCCGATCGCCCTTAGAAACTGAAATTAAATGACTGGTTAGCTGTGGTAGGGATGGCCAAATGAGTTGATGATCCTCCTGGCAGGGCGTGGGATTCGAAGCATGACCGAGTCAACCCAGCGATATAAAAATGTATACTTTTCGCTGCTTAGCCTGGCGTTTGGCATTACTAGGATAGAGCAAAGAGCAGTGGACCGAGGAAGGCTAATTCTTTATGATTGGAATTTCCCCAGCTTAAACAACAAATGCAATAAAAGATATTTTTTTAAATATCCACTAAAGATATAACTTATAAGCGTCTGGAAGGAACATGGAATATTGCTCATAATATATTTTTATACCGGAACAGCATGAGTAAATATTTCTGCATTGCCATCTTTTGATGTACAATAAACAAACGTGAAGGGTTAACTTTGGCGGTATTTGAAGTGAAAACATGCCAAATAAATTGTGTACATCAAAATGCTTTAGGAGTAACAAGTTTAATTAAATTGACTTAGTAATTCCTTGTATGCAGCAATAATTGCTTATTAAGTGTACTCGTATCTAAATTCGATATGTAGGATAAAATACAGGTATACACATAATTTCGCATCTACGGCCAGAACATATATGTTCTGGCCATAGATGCAAAATTATTTTAAAGTATACAATCTATGGTGATGGATATGGCTCGTAGGGGCACCACCTGTAACATATATCTATGAGCTGGAGCAGAGACCCGGTTAGATAAAAGATTCACCCAGTACTTGTAGTACACGGTTGAATGACAACGTAGTGTAAATACGGGCGAAAATAGCTTTAGTATGGAACAGGAAGTAGAATGCCTGGCTCCAGTGTCAAATGGTTACTTATATCGGCACAGAGTTAGTGAAATGGGAGAGAATGCAAAAAGACAAGATGGCAGTCATAGAACGCCGTCGATTTCACTTTTAAATCTTATTAAACCAGATGTTTTATTATATTTTTCAACTCAAAGGGGAAATAAGAAGACATACAAAGAATAAATGTTGCTTCTTAAGATTGTGAAATTAGGCTTTCATAAAGACTCATTTCATTAACCCGATTTTTCTACTGTTTTTATATAAGGCTGGTCTTCACCCGTGTACTGCGAGTACCGGGTGAATCCTTTATCTAAGACCCGGGGTGCTCGTTCTCAGCTTCAGTATTTCCTGAGACCAGTTGAACTAGGAATACCCGTATTTTCGATCCAGTTTCATAAGCAAACCTAAATATACAGCCAAATATTTACTTTTTGTCCTCTCATGTAACATGGTTCCTGCAGCTGTCAGCTGACCAGATTTACGACTTATTAAGACTTTTCAAGGCCAATCTTGAAGACAATTTAAGACCGGTTTTCATCGAAATGTCGTGATAGAACAAAAAGTTTATGCAGACTATTTTTTAATCAATAAGTATATAATTGATCAAAATAACTCATAAATGTATTTATTAAACTCGTTTGATATACAATATATATGTTATCATACTAAGTCTACACAATCTTACACATTTATACATGCAAATATACTGTCTAAAGTTGTACAATAGTAACAGTCGTTTAAAAGTAATGAAAGTAAGACACAGTACAGTCTTTCTACAGCAGGGCCGCGTTCAGAGTCCGTCTGAACGGCAAAAGCAGTTTGCTGTCTTGAAAATGGCCGCCCCCATAGGCGGTAGCCATTCACAATGGAAAAGCTGCACTGTGATTGGGTGAAACCACTGAATGCGGCGGCCATTTTCGAGGCGCTTTTCATCTCCAGTCTGAAAAGGGAGCCGTCTCCGAGACGTACCCTGAACGGAAATAAGCCAAAAAGCATCGACGAGGTGCCTCCAAGACGGACCCTGAACGCGGCCCTGGAGACAGCGCATGCACTAGCTTTCGCATCATTCGGATAACTACACGCTGTACCGGCAATTTGCTTCAAAACGTTAAAATAATACTTTTTACGACCTGATAACATGATTTTAGCATATTTAATACCTTTTCAGGGCCTTAAAAATACATAAATCAATATAAGACCTTTAAAGGATTCGCGGGAACCCTGTGTAAAGAGGCCGTCTTAATTCTCTCCAAATATAAATAGGATGGTAAAGAAACTTAAATGAACAAGCATCCCACTGTAAATAGCTTCAAAAGAAAGATACTTGTACTCGCTCTGGTAACAAAGATGTTTCAAGGACGTCATGCAGAAAATGGCTGGTGTTTGCAGTACTATAGATGACTTGTGTGTATGTGAGATCGAGCATTTCCTAGCATGAGATCTATATTTGGGCGAAGTTGATTGACTATTGAGAATCCTGTACTGAACCAAAGTCAGATAATACAAAGAGAAGGTAGAAGGTTTACTTAAACCACACTGGACAATTTCCTTTTACCTTTGAATTCGGTTTCTGCAAAATTGAAAAGGATAACCCCAACGTTGCCTCTGTAGTCTTGGTCAATGACGCCAGCTGAAATTAAAGTAGCTCGGTCAAGAAAGTATACAGAAAATCATTACAAACAAGTATATGAGACTGTCTCAAAAGGTGCTAAGCAATATGGGACAAAACTTTGTCCATTGTAACGATCAACATACTATCTGCTCATGCATTTGCTCATGATAAACTGATTTGTTTTTTACATGGTGTTTCATAATCCCAATAGAATACCTATTGATTTGGAGCAAATGTCCTTGTGTTTTCAGTGTAACCGTTTCTGTGCTGTTTTGTGTCAATCGTTACAATGGACAAAAAAAAGTAGAGTTATCACCTTTTGAGACAGGCTCATATATGGCGTTAGACAATTTTAAACTTTGATAGACAGATTAGGTGAGAAAAACGAAATATGTTAAGGATTCTAAAGTTATTTAAAACAAGTTATTCACGTCATAAACCGTTTATCTACCTACATTTTAAAAAGAAGTGTGGTAAGGTGAGCTAATTATACACACCATGTAATATGTACGTGCCAAATGCGCTACCGATTTGCTATAATTATGTTCATTGTGTACAAAGCGAAAACATTACTTCAAACGCTGTGTACATCTTCGTGGAAATAAACCGGCTGCATGTATTTGTGGGATACCAGCCAGCTATTGGGGATTTGCACGTCATGCCACCAATCACGTGATTTGTGTGTGTGTCTATGCACCGATTTTGCTTACTGTGTACATCATGGCCTCTCTTTCATCAGTATGAATCGGTATAATGAAAAAATCATGGAATAAAACAAAACAAATTTACACTGATATTGATGACTTCTTAGGTAGCAAAAAAAGTGCAACTACCAGGAGTGACTTGAGTTAATCAAGACCTAAATCTAGACGGTTCACTTTAATCGAAGACAATAACTGATCAATTCTTTCCACTTGTTATGAACTAGCATAAAAAAGGAAAGTATGAATAAACAATACGTTTTCTCGGATACGCGGCTGGTAGGAGCATAAAGCATTCAGGTAGAAAATTAAAGATCACTTTACCTCCAACATCAATAAAGTGTTTGTGTGTTAGTCCAGACCTCGGGGCTGCAAAAGATATCAATCAAATTTTATTTATCAGTTGGTAGATATCACGAGTAGCTGAACCAAGATCTCAACTCGCCATGGCACATTATCATAGCATAGCAAATTGTGTAATGAAGTGTCAAACGATAAATTAAATTGAACAAAATTTAAATAAATTGAAAAAACGTGAGATATAGCGCGGCAGACATGAGTATCGTAGTTGGTTATCAGTATGCTTATCAGTGTGCATTTATTATCACGGTAATATGGTAGTTGCTAAGCCTACATCAATTATTGGCTCCAGTTAAATATAGACGGACTCAGAAGTTAGCTACTGACTTGGAATAAGGATGAACATCCCATTGCTATAGTATTAGGCAATATTTGTAAATAAGCGGTGGAGGGTATGGGGGACGGGGGACCTACTCAACAACTGAACCAGGCTGAACAATTACATAGCTAGGTACGATACATAAAAAAATTAAATAAATCATAATGCCTACAATTATGATGGTTATGTAGCTAGACTAAACCAGATCTCAGAACAGTTTAAATTATCTCAATATCTTCAATAGAACCAACGTTATGACGATTCTAAGATTTCCAAATGGGACAGCAATTTCTAATAGGGTTAGTACAAGAAAGTTTGTTTTATTTAACGACGCCTCTAGAGCTCATTGATTTTTATCATTGGCTATTGGACGTCAAAGTCATTTCTTTGAATGAAGCCCACCGCCACCATATAGCAGGGATGAAAGTTCTCCGCGATTTCGCGGATTTCCGGAATTTTTCCTGTAGCTATAAGTGTTGTTCAAACGCCGCAGCTCTATAAGTGTATACTAATACGTTGTTATACGCTGCAGCAACATCAGCATATATATACTAATATGTGGTGCAGATGCCGCAGCACTATCAGCATATACTACTAATAAATGCTTCAAACGCCGCAGCACTATCAGTGCATACTACTAATACGTGCTTCAAACGCTGCAGCACTATCAGCTTATACCAATATTGATAACACCCAACTTCCGGGAATTTTCCGCGATTCCTTGACAATGCTAAAGCTATGGGAGAATATCAGTATTTCCGCTTTCCCCCCCGGAGACCACTTTCATCCCTGATATAGGCTACTGTGTCTGATATTGATAAGCAGCAAGGGGTCTTTTATATGCACTTTCCTACAGACAGGACAGCACATACCACAGCCTTTGATGAACCAGTTGTGGACCAATGGTTGGACGGGAAAATGGCCCAAACTGCAAATGGCTCCACTGAGCAGGATCGATCGGATGACCGACACCTTCCGCCTGAGCTATTTCCCGCTCCTAATAGGGTTTGTATGACAATGGTGAAGTAATTAGGGTAGGCCAACAGGTCCAACTTTTGTGAACAGAATTGGATACAAATTGTTGATATATTCTTAATGCTTGCACTTAGGACAATGAGAATTTGTATATAGGGGTGTTTTTGGGTGCTCTTTCACATGCTGCAATCAAAATTCATGAAATACAAACAGTTTTAAAGTTATCATGGTTGCTATGGTTGCAGAACAACCCACAATACATTTTTGGAAGGCAGCTTGAAATTCACGGGTGAAATCAGCTGGCCAGAGTGACCCATTTTATGTGAAACAATGTCTGATATTATCAGTGATAAATCGGTTTCTGGCCTTCTTTTTGCCGGATTGAAAACTTCAAAGTCGATTCTTCAGTAGTGATATTGGCAAAATTTCACAAACAACGCATCAAAATATAGCCGAACTGGAAATAAGTAGCGACTGCTCTCACAGTACATGCTGTACCCCTCGCGACTACGTGCATACCTTACCTAACATAGCCATTGAGGAAATTATGATTGGAACTTAATGAAAGAGATTAGCTGATCCAGTACTAGTAGTAGATGAAAGTGTTGCATCCTAAGCTTGCTTACCAACGCGCCCATAGCAGCCATCGGGAAGGGCAATTTGAATGTCAGTCTTCGCCAGTACCTTCCCCTTTGCAGGGATGACATATTCATAGGCGCTGAAATAGAACCGAGACTGCTTTAGCATGTTAAAGGAAATTGTGGTTTATTAAAGCTGCAGTCTCAAGAAAGCATCAAATTGTCCAAACCAAAACACGTAGTTAGATTTGATCCGAAATAGCAAGCTTAAAATACTGATGCACTTATTAAACATCTGTGACTGCATAGGCTATTGAATAGAATGTTACTGCTGAAGCCAATAGTATAGACAATAGACACTAATGTCCAGCATTTCGGTGAGCATGCACAAATTAAATTACAACATTCTCACTTCAAATATAGTTTTAGCCATATATTATAAAAATTACTTCCAGCCAAAGTAGGGTAGATTGTAATGATCAACCTAATAATATATTTATTTTTAAAATATGGCAGACGCACAATACAAAAAATTTAAGCTCTTGTCATTTTAATTGAACAGTGCGAGTTTCATCTAAATAAGTCATTTGGTATACATATTTCATTGAAATAAAATGCACTAAAAAAAACCAAACAACCCCACAGCTAATATTATAACGCAGTTTTTTTCTAGTAGGCACTTGGAAATCTGCAGCACTTGTCGATCGCGCTGTGACGTCATCACTTTTCAGCGCACTATTTATCATCACTTTTCAGCACACTATTTATCGTCACGCAGGTAAAAAGGCAGTGGATACGCGTACGTGAGCCGTATTCGTAGCCTGCCGGTGTTGCAGTTTCCGAGGCACACCAGTTTGCCAGGGACACATCCATTCAAATGCATTGTCAACAGCCGTGAGCAAATCTTCATACAGAAAAAGTCAAATATCTCTCAAATTACACCACCTAGAAACAAATCGCTTGGCACACATATAGAAAACATCTTTACCATAAAGATTATATTAAATTTATAAGGCTAGGGTTCTTGATTTCTATTAATTTTGAATAAAACTAATGTTTTGCACTGGGCGTACCATCAAACTAAAGGCATTGTCAATGGTCGTGAGCAATCTTCATATAGAAAAGGTGAAATATCTCTAAAACGACACCACCTAGAAACAAATCGCTTGGTACACATATATAGAAAACATCTTTACCAAAAACATTATATTAAATTTATAAGGTTAGTGATGATGCTGGTCGATTTTGACAGATGCGCAGAAGCGATGTGTCCCTGGCAAACTGGTGTGCCACGGAAACTGCAACACCTGGGCCGCATTCAGGGTCCGTCTCGGAGGCGCCTGGGAGATGGCATGACATCACGCTAGTCTGAACTGCAAAAGCAGTTTGTTGTCTCAAAGCTGGCCGGGCCCCTTAGGTGGCGGCCATTTGCAATGGGAAAGCTGCGCTGTGATAGGCTGAAACCACTGGATACGGCGGCCATTTTCGAGGCGCTTTTTGTCTCCTAACTGAAAAGAGAGGCGTCGGCGCAACGCACCCTGAACGCGAATAGGCCAAAAAGCATCACCGCGATGGACTCTGAAGTGGCCCTGTTGAGACATACGGCAGTGTTTGCGCATGCGCCTTAGTTTTTTTTTTAATGACAAGTTTTTTTATTCTGCCCATAAGGTATAAGCTCCCGTGAGGGTGCTTGTTTTCAACGCCGGACAGCTGTGATACTGGATTGGTCTGGTCCCGCAGTCAGGAGTCTTTACCTGATCTTTCTCGGGCCAACCTTTGTGGTTTTGGGTGTTAGTAGTTTTTATATTAGTTTTTTTTAATTTTCAAGTTTTTTTCCTAACCTGTATATGATAACTTAGCCTACTATGTACATCTACGCAGATGACATACAGGCCTGTGGTAGAGGATCCCATCCCATTGTGGTTTGTTACAGCATCCTTTCACCCATGCCCTGTCCTTAGATAGTACACCAGTGTGCCAGAACACCCCTGGACCCTTCAGGACTGCGACGAGGTGGAATGGCTGTGTTGTATGGTTAGCCATTTTTTATTTCAGGGTGATTCGGATGCATGACCATGGCCTGCCTGGTTCTGCTTTGGTTTGTGCCAGTACACATACCCAGACGGACTGCGCCCTATGGTGATAGTCATTTCGAATTCCTTAGTACTTAGTAGGGCTAGTTTCCGTATTTGTAATATCTACCATCTTTTCTGGCCTGTCTTTTGCTTTTTGTGCCAGAACACAACGAGCAGTGACTGCGCCCAAGATCAGGTGAGATATTGTTTCTTCAGTAGGTGGTTGTGTATTATGTTTTATTTAAGGACCTTTTATAGTGGTCCATGCTTTTGATTGCCCGTTGTTGTGTGGGTTGATTATTCCAGGCATGTGCTGCCATGGCCAGTACATTTCTCTCATAAATTTTGGTGTTACTTATTGCTGTCAGTAGCACTGGGGCTGCCATTTGCCTGGTGTCCCTACGGGGGGTTGCTGTGTAGCCTGGTTTTGTGGTGTAATGGTGTGCCAGTATTTTGAGGTGCGTTTCCCTTCAACTCGTTACTAGTGTTGCATTGCATTTTTTGTGTAATTCGATTGTGGGATATCTTTTGTTGACCTGAAGGCATACTTTGAGGGCTCTATTTTGTAGCACCTGTAGTTTGTTTAATAGTTTTGTATTTCCTCCCATGTATACTACATCGCCATAGTCAAGGTAGGGGAGGATCATGCCATTATATATTTTAATTGCCATGTTTTCAGTCATGTAGTATCTCAGTTTAGCCAGTAGCCATATTTATGGTGCTTTTTTGATAGTATTTGTTATGCAGAGGTAATAATTTAGGTGTCTGTCTAGATCCACTCCCAGATATGGGTAGTTGTCTACTTGTTCCAGTTCGGTGTTTCCCAGAAGGCACTTTATTTTCTCGTTACCTGTTAGCCTGGTACCAAATAGTATTGTTTTTGACTTGCTGTTGTTTATGGTTATCCTATTTAGTTGGCACCACTCGATTAGTTTTGTTAGTATTAGATTCAGTTTTGTTTCTATTTCTTTGGTTGTTTTGCCTGCAGCATATACCACAGTGTCATCTGCATATAGTTGGATGTTTTCAATTTCTAGCGAGTTGTTTAGATCGTTAATATATATGAGGAAGAGAAGTGGCCCCAGGACGGACCCTTGGGGTACTCCGCAAGTTATCTTTTCCTCATTGGATATGGATCCATTTACTGTGGTGCATTGCTTTCTGTTTTCTAGAAAGCTCGCTAGCCATTTTCCTGTTACTCCCGTTATTCCCATTTGGGTTAGTTTGCTCCTTAGGATAGGGCTTTGCTGAAGTCTATGAACGCTGCACCCACTAGGTTCTTTTTATTGATACTGTTTGCAATATCAGTTATTAAGTTAGCAATTGTTTTTATTGTCGAGTGGTATTTTCTGAAACCGCCCTGCTTACTGTTTAATATTTTGTGTTTGTTTAGGTGGTCCATAATATGCCTAGGCAATATTTTTTCCATTAGTTTACCAGCCAGTGGGAGTATGGAGATCAGTCTATAGTTTCCCAGTACCTGTTTATCCCCTCCTTTGTGGAGCGGTGTTACTTTGGCTAGATTCCAGCAGTTCACATAAGTACCTTCTGTGAAAGATTTGTTGTATAGCTCACATATAACATCTGGGATGCATCCGAATGCATCTTTCAATACTATACTTGAGGTATTTTCAATGCCCGAAGGCTTGTTGCAATCAATTGATTTATGAGCTCACTTATCTCTTTTATTGTGGTTGTCCAATCTCCAATGTCTGTGTTTAATTGTGGCGCTTTCGTGCTCCAGTTTGTGTTGAACTGTTTGGTTAGTTTATTGCCTATGGTAGAAAAATGTTTGTTCATTATATTAGGAGTATCGTTGTTGCTGATTTCCATCCCCTCGTTGTTGTAAAGGGTAATCCATTCTTTATTTTTATTATTTGGTATTAGTATTTTCACATTGGTCCAGAATTTGTGCGAGTTTTTCCCCCATTGCCGGTCTTGTTTGACAATGTACCATCTTTTGGCTTTTCTCACTGATTTCTGGCTATGATTTCTTGCTTTATGGTAGTTTTCTATGTCTAGTAGTCGCTCGCTTGGTTTGGCTAATTTACCTGTTATATATTTGTCCATAATTAGGTTGATTAATTCTGGGGTTACCCATGGGTCTTGGTTGTTTTTGATTTTAAGTTTTTTTATTGGGCAGGTAGTGTCCAGATGCTTTCTGACTTCCCCAATAATATTGTTCCATTGGCCATTTACACCTATCTCAGTTGGAAATGGCAATTTAATTTTCTCTTTCAGATGAGTTTCTAGTGCCTCTTTTGTGTAGTTTTTGTATGGTCTACCCATACGGTGAGTAGTTTTGTTTTTATTTTCTTTCTCGTACTTTATTAGGTCTATCATCGAGCTGTTTTCTCCAAGCCTTGTTAGCTCACTCATTTTTTGCTTTAACCCCCTGCCTTTGATTAAGTTCTCTAGTGAGTGTTTGTTTTTGTTGTTTGTTTTTGTTGTTTGTTTGGTAGTTTATGTTGAAATCCCCTAGTAAGAATATCTCCGCCTTCGTCAGTTTCGACACACTTTCCAGGGCTGCCTCCAGTTGTGCGATGAAGACTTCGATGTTTCCATTTGGCGGTCTATAGACTCCCTACAGCTATATTAGATTGTTTCTCATTTTTTATGAGTGTGCATACTAGTTCAATATTTGTGTCTGATCTGTTTGCTTCTTGTAATGGCTTATGTTCGGAGTTTAGGTTTTTTTTGTTGTGTATATTGCAACTCCTCCACCCCTCTTTTGTATTTGTGCATTGGTCAGTGTTTTTCTATCCTCTCTCACAAGCCTGTACCCACCAATTTCTAGTAGTTGGTCACTATGCAGTTCATGAAACCATGTTTCTGATAGTGTTAACACATCAAATTTACAGATATATCTAAGTGTAGTTTAATGCTGTCAATTTTGTTGTAGGCACTTTTGCATGCCTCTGCCTAGTCTACAATCAATCTCTTCCACCATGTTTGTGCGGCAGTCAGGTCGAAATAGCTGTTTGCGCTGGAGGTGGTTTTTAGTGTGGAATTGGGATTTGTATTTAAAACTACTCAGCCTGCATTATGTGGTCACCTACCTTAATTTGCTGTTGGTGCTTGCGCCGCCAGTGCATGCGGTCACATTACTGTTCCTGTGCAGCATTAGTAAGGTGGCCGCTGAGTATATATATATATATTCCGATATTATTTTACAATTAAAATTAGTTTAAAACCTATATGAGGTGGTACAAACCAGCTGTGCCTCAAAAGGCTAAAACGTTTTCTTGTTTTACTCCAGCAAAAAGCCATGCATGCTGTCCACAGTGTAAAATTGTTGGTGCAGGGCTATGAAACCCACACAGTTGGTACTTAGCTGTGAGAGCTGATTACGACGTGTAGCATCACACAAGTGTGTATCCACAGTCACTATCGTGTCAGTGTCACATCCGCATGAAACGTCCAAGTTACGTGCGAGTAAGAACACTACCGTAGTGCAGTTTCCTTCTTATTATCCTAGTAATGTAGTTTGTTGTCAGTGTTAGTCCTCTATAGTGGCTGTCACCATTTTTTAACGGTCGGCCAAACCTGTTGTATTTAGTGCTGGTGCGTGATAATAGGGGATTCTATCAGTTCACTCAACTCACAGCGGTTTTAGAGTTATTAACACATTAGAAATCACACCTACACACACATCAATAGCAAAAGCAAAGTATATCAGTGCTAATATGCCATAAATGAGTGGTACTTAGCTGTGAGAGCTGAATACGACGTGTAGCATCGCACACGTGCATACCCACAGTCGATCTAGGTGTCCGCTCTGGCACATTGCCTTTTGTTCGGATTTCCTCCTTATTTTTCTAGTAATGCATCATTTGCATCATTCCTGTTGGTCTTAGTGCTTAGGGCTACACCTTTCTGCACTTTCCTAGTAATTAGCACTGTGTTTCCATTAGTAATCCACACTATTTTTACGGAGCCTCCTACACTGCATATCCTCACGTATCTTTAGCCTCCGTGATGTCACAGCGCATTTATATTTTGCTAAATAAATTTAAAAGCTTTCATTGGATTAATTAAAAAGATATTAATGCGCGATTGAAAAGGAAGATCTGCAGTATTTAATTTAACCTAAGAGTAATTTTCTCCGAAAAGATTAAAATGCAGAGATAATAGTGAAAGTTGGGATATTCTGTGTCATTGCCAGTGGTAGCCGTACTGGATCACGGCCTCAAAAACTATTCCAATTGACTGATTTTCTGCATATATGTCATTAACCATAGGATATAAATAAAAACATGAAAAAAAAGAGTAAAACTTAACTCTGACTATAGCTCTGACACTAGTCTGGGTGCCCAGATTTGTCTAAATCTTGATACGTGACGAGGAAGGAGAGAACAGAGGAGTTGGAATAAAAACATTTTATTCAGATGACAAGGCAATATGAAGAAATGTATGAGTACAAAGAGGGTCAATGAGGTAGCCTCTATCGCTGAAGATAAAATGTCAAGGTAGAGTTGAAATAGTCAGTAAGTCCAGGGGCCATGCCCGAGGGTAGCGTTCTCTGAGGTAAGATCTCAGACGGGAGGGAGGTGGCCCGATGAGCCCTCCACCTAAGAAGGGAGGAAAGAAAATATGGTCCGGGCCTGGAGGGTGAAGATAGGCGAGTGGCTAGGAGCAGCTAGGGCGGCCGGTTATAAGGGCCGAGGGAGAGGGGGGGGAAGTTATGTCAGCGAGCCAACGGTCGCGGCCGGGGGGGAATGAGGCAGGGGGGGGTGCTCCTCCCCCGCCACGAATCAAACGCAATGCGAACATTACGACCGATACGTGACGAGGAAGGAGAGAACAGAGGAGTTGGAATAAAAACATTTTATTCAGATGACAAGGCAATATGAAGAAATGTATGAGTACAAAGAGGGTCAATGAGGTAGCCTCTATCACTGAAGATAAAATGTCAAGGTACAGTTGAAAATAGTCAGTAAGTCCAGGGGCCATGCCCGAGGGTAGTGTTCTCTGAGGTAAGATCTCAGACGGGAGGGAGGTGGCCCGATGAGCCCTCCACCAAAACTGAGGAGAGGGCTCGAGGGGCGCCCGAGGCGGCGATCCGCGGCACATAGGCGTGAACCGAGGCGGCGGTCCAGGTCCCCTGCTCCATGATGTCCGAGAGGGGGACCCCGGCGCGCTGACAAGCCTGGGCCGCCCCCCGGCGCAGGCTGTGGAGAGCATAGCCGTCGGGGGCGGACACCCCGAGGGCCGAGAGGGCGCCTCGCAGGATGGCAGTAAGCGTCCGAGGATCCAAGGGGCGGCCGGAGGGCAGGATGAAGGCAGGATCGGCGGAGCAGGCAGGGGCGAGGGCCACCGAGGCGGTCCAGGCGGCGACGGGGCAGAGCGGGCGAAGCGGGGATGAAGAGGGCAACCGCCCCCGATGGCAGCGCGATGGTCTTGGTGGTCCGGAGGGTAACGCGCAGCCCCCCGGGGGCGGGGGCGACGTCGCCGCGTGTGATGGTGTGAGGGCCGCCCCACACCTCGGGGCTGGGGGAGAGGAGGCTGGACTGCCGTAGCATCCCGTAGTACCCGAGGAGGAGGGCGTCCCGGGGGACGACGCCCGAGGGCCCGGCGAGGGCGAGATGGTGGGCGACGGCGGCGAGGATGGTAGGCGTCAGAGGCGGGGCGGGGCGGGCCACGTGGCCGGAGGCCCGCTCCCCGCCGCGACAGACGTCTCTGGCGAGGCGCGAGGTGAAGGCGCTCGGGTCGCCCCCGGCCGCCTCCAGCCAGGAGCGCGCCCCGGAGAGGGCGTTCCGGTCGGAGGCCGGCGCCAGAGGGCGGGCGTAGACGGTGTATGCAGCGACGTCGAAGGGCGTCGGGGCGAGAGGGTCCCAGTGGTGGCCCGAGGCGAACTGGACGTAGCCTCGGGCCTGTCGACGTCGGTTCCTCCAGGTGGAGGGGGCGAGGGCGGCGATGCGGAGGCCGTCCACGGCAGCGACCTCGGTGGCGGAGTACCCTGCATTAGAGGGCAGGGTTGTAGGGGAAGTCGTCATGGTTGGCATCGGTGCGTTCAAGCCCGAGGCGGGCGACCTCGTCTCGGGCAACGCCAGCCCATCGACCAGGGAGATGGGCGCGGCTTAGGGCGTCGGCCAGGACGAGGTCGGCGCCGGGCTTGTGGACGATGGTGAGTTCAAAACAGGCCTCGGCCGCCATGAGCCACAGTTCCCGGGCGCACGTCCCGAGGGTGAGGTCGCGGGCCCGCCCCGAGTCGAGGGAGGCGGCGGAGGCCATGTTGTCCGTGTTAATGACCACGTTGGCCCCCGCGACGTCTGCCGGAAGGAGGGCGCGGAGGGCCACGACCAGGTTGACCGCCTCCAGCTCGTGGATTGCAGGGAAGCGGGCCCGGAAGGCCCTCGAGTACCCTCGGGCGTAGTAGCGCCTGGGGGAGTAGGCCCCGCCTCCGGTGAGGCAGGAGTCGCACTCGATGACGATCCTCCGGGTCCCCATCGGACGGAGGAGATGGAGGCCGTTGGTGGCGCGCCCATAGGCCGCAAACCAGGCCAGGTCCCGGAGGGCGTCGTCCCCGAGGGTGATGGCGGCGAACCCGCGGCAGCTGCGGTGGGCCGCGAGGAGCCGCGCCATGAACTTCCTCGCGGGGAGCACGCAGCTGCCGACGTGGTTGAGGCGGCCGAGGATACTCTGGAGTTCCTGGCGCCCGAGGGTAGGCCGGGCGGCCCGGGCCTCGCAGTCGGCGACGAGCTCGTCGACTTTGTCGGGTGCGATGCGAATCGTCATGGCCTCGCTATCGACGGCGAATCCGAGCCAGGAGACTCGCACCGCCGGAGGGTGGCACTTCCCGGGGGCGACCTCCAGGCCGAGGGCGCCGACGAGGGCAATGAAGCCGTCGAACGCCTGGCAGGCCCTGAGGTAGGTGAGCTCGCACCCGACAAAGTCGTCCATGTACACGAGGGCGTGGAAGCCCTCGCGCTGGAGGATCCAGGCCACCGCGGCGGTCACCCTGACACAGGAGGCGCCCGAGGAGCGGCAGCCGAAGGGGAGGGCGAGGTCGACATAGGTCGCGCCCTCAAAGCCGATCCCATATAAGGGGCAGGAGAGGGGGTCGGCCCGCAGCTGGCGGTACGCCTTGGATATGTCCGCGGTCCAGGTGTAGGCCCCGGTGCCCAGTCCGATGAGGCGGCGGCCCACGTCGGCCACGGATGGGAGCCGGTAGGCGTGGGGCCTACCCAGGTACTCGCGGCGGGGTATCCCAGCGTTAATGCTGTGGCCAGGGGGGTAAGATAGGTCGACGATGACACGCCTCTTACCTGGGTCGGATTTGGGGCAGGTCATCATGGGGGAGACCTGGGCCCAGGGGGTAAAGGGGGGGGTGGTGAAGGGGCCGGCGAGGGCACCGTGGGCGAGCTCCGTGGTAATGAAGTCGCGGAGGTGGACTTGGTGCTCGGGGGCCTCCCGATGGTTGGTGTATGTGGGCCGGGGGGGGGTGCTGGCGGACTAGTTGGCGGGGAAGCCGTACTCGAGGAGGTCTACCAGGTCCTTGTCGGGGTGGTCTCGGAGGCGGGCGCGCCAGGCGGGGATGTGGAGGCCTGAGGGAAGGGGGATGCGGGCGGCCAAAAAGTTAGGGAGGCCCGTATCGCGGAGGGTATGGTAGGCTCGGGAGAAGGTGGGGTGGTGGGGGGCGGCTCCAGGCCTATGGAGGGAGGGTTGGGGCGGTAGGCGGGTTAGGAGTGGGTGGCCGCAGGCAGGGGGGGCGGCGGGGGTGGGTGTTCCTGAATGAGGGTTGACGACCTCTGCGCGGTTTCGCTGGGTCGCCGGGGCGTGGGGTGGGGGGGGGTGGGGGGGGGGGGGGGGGGGGGGGGGAGGGGCTGGGCGAGGGTGGAGCGGGGGAGAGGGGGAGAGGAGTAGGGGGAGTGTTGGGGGGGGGGAAGTGCGGGCGGGGTTGGAGAGGGGCAGTGCGAAGGCGCGGGGGGAGGGGGGGCGGCGGGTGCGGGGGCGGGTGCGGGGGGCGCGGAGGCCGGGAAGGCGGCCTATGTACTATGTATGCAGTGTCGCCGGGGTAGGGGGGTGGTTGGTACGGGTGGTGCGGGTGGGGGGGTGGGTGCGGCGTTCGGGCGGTTGAGATGTGAGGGGAGGGTTGCGGCGGAGATGTGAGGGGAGACGCCTGGCGGGAGCGGTTTGGCGGGGGTGGGTGCGGTGTTCGGGCGGTTGAGATGTGAGGGGAGGGTTGCGGCGGAGATGTGAGGGGAGGCGCCTGGCGGGAGCGGTTCGGCGGGTGTTAGGGGGGGGGGGGTCGGCGTGAGATGTGAGGGCAGGGTGGTGGCGGTTGGCCGGGCGGCGGTTGGCGCGGGCGTAGCGGGGGTGCTTAGGGAGGCGGCGTGAGGTATCGGGTGTTGGCGGGCGGTCTGTGTCGGCTTGAGATCTGAGGGCGGTGGCGGTGTCGGGTGTTGGCAGGCGGCTTACGTCTCCAGGGCAGTGTGTGTTAGCGGGGGTGGGTGCGGGGGGGTGTGTGCGGCGTGTGTGGGGTGTGTTGCGGGGGTGGGGCCGCGTCGCCGCCGCCAGGCTAAAAATCCGGCGAGGTGATCGCGGGGGCGGCTGAGGCGCGGTCACGGGTGCGCTTGGTGTAGCAGACCGCCTCGCTGTGCACGGTTAGGATGCGGCGCACGTTCGCGCAGTACGCGCATGCATGCCTCCTCCTCGCGCCTTGGTCACCGTGGGCCTCACCGGGGGGGTGCGAGATCGCACGAGGCGGGGTCTCTGTTCCAGGCAGGGCAGGGTATCCCATATGCCTCTCGGGTGTAGGGTGTGCGTGGGTCGGCGTTGGAGGGGCGGGAGTGTGTGGGGGGAGGGGTGGGGCAGGCGCGGGTTGGGGGGGGGAGTAGTCTGGCTCCGCCCCCGGAGGCAGTCGTGGGGGCGGTGATCACGTCCATCCATACGGTGTTTATAGCGACTGGGTCGCGCCACCCATCCGGGAGGCGGCCGTCGGCAACCCATGCGAAGATGGTTTCCGAGTATCGCCGGACGGTAGGCCATGGATGGGTGACGGCGTCTCTGAGGACGGTGATGTTGTGGTGCAGTAATCCGGGGAGGGCGTCGGTGGGGAAGGAGGGGTGGGACTCGAGCATGCGGAGGGCGAGGTTGTACTCCTCCATGGTCGCCTCGCCTTGCTTCAGAGCCTTCCCCTCGGGGCCTCTCTCAATGAGGTCGTGAGGGAAAAGGTAACCTGGGGGTATACCTTTTCGCCGCACGCTTCCCTGCGCCTCGGCGGACTCCAGTATCTCCCTGACCGCGTCGGCCGCGGATGCGGGGGAGCGGTCGGGGGCTGGGTGGATGGAGGCGGGGCGGGGGGCGGCGGAGGCGGCCTGCTGTGTGGCGTAGAGGCCTCGCCTGAGGTAGGGCTGGTAGGTGGGGTGGACGTCGCTGGCGGGCGTCGCGGAGGCGTAGGCGGTTGTCGCAGAGGCGGGGGCGGAGAGGAGGCGAGGGTGCGTGGCCGGGGGGGCACCCCCTCCAGTCCCGGCGGCGAGTTCCTGCAGCATATCTGCGATGCGGTCGGCTATGGATGGGGGCGAGGCGGCCGGGGCCCGAGGTGGAGGCGGGGCGGCAGGGTCCGCGTAGGTTGAGGCCCGAGGTGGGGCGAGGGTGATCGACTCGACCAGGGCTGTGAGGTGGTCGATGGCGCCGGCCTGGCATTGCATGGCGGCGGCCTGGGCGTCCATCCGGGCATCGACGGCGCTCGCCCACGAGGTGGCCTCCGACTGGAGGCTGGGGGCGGCGGAGGTCGCGGAGGCGGCGTCCTGTGAGGCGGCCGAGGCGCTCCGGCCTCGGCGCGATCCGCGGCGGCCTGTGGGGTGGCCCCGGGGGCGTGAGCCGGCTGGCATGACGGGTGAGAGTGTGGGTGAGCGTCGGCCCGGGAGGCGAGGTGGCGTGAGGCGGGAGGCATCGTGTGAGGCGGCGTCGCGTGAGGCGGCGGAGTGTGACGGCCCGCGTGTGAAGAGAGTGCCAAAGTAGAAAATATGGTCCGGGCCTGGGGCCGTATTGATGAGCTCAGGGTAGGGCTCTAACCGTAGGGTAGGGTATCCCCCCCGGCTAACGGTGGAAAATCCGTATTCATGAGCTTGGGGTAGCACTACCCTGGGGCTCTAACCAGGGGGTACCCTACCCCATTTTCGACTCAGGGGTAAGGGACTATCCCGAGGGGGTAGTGAGCCTGTGTGGGTCTGAATCTATTCAATGCGGTCATATTTGATAGATTTAAATACACAATAAGTGAAATTTGCTCAAATTAACCCTAAATGCGAAGCGAAATTAACGCTGCTGCCCCAAAGGCGGCGATATTAATATTGTCGAATCGGCGAATGTAAAGTACACAAATCGCCGCCGCCGCAGCGACGTCGATATCCATACTGTCGACGTCAAGTAAAAATGGCCGGAGCCATCGCCGCCGAATCGGCGTGAATTAATTACGCCCATATCTATTCAATGCGATCATATTTGATAGATTTAAAAACGCAATAAGTGAAATTTGCTCAAATTAACCCTAAATGCGAACCGATATTAATGCTGACGCCGTAACGGCGTCGATATTAATATTTTCGAATCGACGAATGTAAACAAAGCGAAGGGGTAGCTATCCCGACCGGCTAGAACATTGGTGAATGCCGATTGACCTCATTAATCTCCGCCGTTAACCGGCGGGATACCTACCCAAAGGGTAAGCCTAACCTCCGACTAACCGTACCCCGCGCTCATGAATATGGGCCCTGGAGGGTGAAGATAGGCGAGTGGCTAGGAGCAGCTAGGGCGGCCGGTTATAAGGGCCGAGGGAGAGGGGGGGGGGGGGGGGAAGTTATGTCAGCGAGCCAACGGTCGCGGCCGGGGGAGGGGACGCAATGCGAACATTACATGGCATAAGATGTGCTGATCATATTGATGTAAATGCAATGCTGGACAAAAGATTAACATCTTAATTTATCGTGATAATAGCGCGGCAGTCTAGTTTCACGGTACCGTGATAATAATAGCGCGGTGGGAGACATGTGAGGTGGGAGACATGTGAGGTGTGATTGTGGGGTGGGGACGTGTGGTGATTTTGGTTGGCCGTTGGAGTTTTACGTCCTGGCAACATCCAAGGTCATATCAGGACGGGTACGTGCTTGTGAAGTGACTAGTATAAATTGTTATGTTTGACTCGACCAGGGTTCGAACCCGTGGGGTCGAATATGTGGGTATGGGGATGTGTGTGTGTGGGGGGGGGGGGGGGCTCTCTGTGGGTACCGTGACGCTAGACTGCCACGCTATAGACGAGATCACCATTCCGACTGCGCATGCGCTGAAAACGGCGTTAGCAGCAAAGCAAAGGTTTTTTTTTTTTTTTTTTTTTTTTTATATTGAGGCTGTATTTATACTGTCCATAGCATATAAGCCCGGGTAACCAGGCTTGTTTTCAATGCTGGCCAGTTGTAGTGTTGGTGTTATCTTACCACACAGTGGCTGCTGATAAGGTATTTGATTGCCTGCATTTCAGTAGCAGATAGATAATTGGTTGGTATGGTTAGTAGCCTATGTTAGTTTTTTTGGATTTTCTTGGTATATATGTATTTATTTGTTCTACTCTTATTACTAGACTAGCCTACTCCTATTTACATATCATAGGCTTGTACGTAGCTGTGTGGTGTGTTATCTGGCTACTTTTGGCATGGTTACCTTCCATTGGGCGTCCCGCTGGTGGGCCGTGACATATCACATGCCCCTTTGCAGTGCAGCTTAGTGGGGGTTTCCTAGCCTTATTTTGCACAGATCTCCCGACCAGCCACTGCAGGGACAAATAGCTTGCGCTTGTCTTGACATGTTCTTGCCGGTGTGAGACCTCTATTTGCTCCCTGAGAGAGTGCCGCTAGTAACTTGCAAAAGCCAGCAGCACTTCAACACTTTGCAAGCAGTTTTTATGAAATGTACAACCGCACAAAGCGCGCTTAAGTAATGAAAGCAGTCTTTGTCGCATTGCGACTGACAGCATGATGATGATGATGATGATGATGATGAAATGCAATGCTGGATAAAAGATTAATATCTTAATTTATTATATATATTTTTTTAGTGGGTATTCTATGTTTCAAACAAGAGCTGAGATGAGCTGAAAGTAGCACATTTCATAGCTGCACACAGTGTATCAGCATCCACCATGTGCTTCTCGAGGGTTTGTTTTTCTTCCACATATCCCACAATGCACCACGCGGCTGGAATGGCGATGTAGTCTATTACCATGGTACCGTGATGCTAGACTGCTGCGCTATAGTCACTATGCGTCCTATATTTATATATATTTTTAGTTGGTATTCTATGTTTCAGACAGGAGGTGAGATGAGCTGAAACTAGCACATTTCATAGCTGCACGTCTGCATTGCTCAACATCAACAGTGTAAAGTGTGGCAAATTTCAAATGGACGCGTGCCATGTGCACGCATCCTCATGCATGCCTAGACCGCCAGGCTACTCGTACGGCTCACGTACGAGTAGACACTATGAAAACAAAAAGCTGATTCAGAGGTTTAGCTCTTATTAAATTGCGGTGGGAATGCTATTTTGAAGTGCATTCTTTATTACCGACCCCCCTCCCCCAAGGGGGAGGCTAAGGACTAACACGTGTAAATATATATATATATATACATACATAAACAATACCCACACTCATAGAGTGTGACACTGCCATACATTTTGACACCAAAATCCAGCAAACGGAAAGGGAAATAGTTCTCTGTGGCAGAGTGGTTAGAGTGTCTGACTTTTTTCTAGGTCGGACTCCTAATCTGAAGGTCAGTGGTTCGATTCCCTGTGCCCCCAGCTCTGCCAATTTGGATTTCCACCGCTGTGTATAAATTACAGCGTCATCAAAGGCCAGTTGCTCTCAGACCATGTCTATGTGGTGTGGGAGGTTAAAAATCCCTTGGGTCGGTAAAAGTGTAGGCTCGGGCTTTCTATCGACAAACTGTCTAATGGTGAAAACAAGCCTATTCAGGCTTATCCATGATAGGCAGTATAAATCTTCAACAACAACAACAAAAATATAGATGCCACCATTTGTAAACTCGATAGAATAATCAAAATCCAGCAAACGGAAATCGCTCATCGAGCTTTGCTATGCAGCAAACAGGGTGGATGACAGCGATTGGGTAATAATAGCCTATGACCTGCTAGAATTTCAAATCAAACATTGCGAGTGGAGTCGAAAAATGCATTTCAATCATAAAATACTTTGAAATACTATTTTTCTGTAGTTATAAAATATGGGTTAAGCCACCATTTTTTCCACCCCAAGCGTAATCGTTTATGCAACCCGAGGTTGTAGATTCTGCGCATGCCAAGAGATGGCTCAGGTGACCCGAGTTGTTTAATCAAATACGGCCACCAAGGCCAAGGGGGGTTGGTCCTAAGCATTGCGTATTCATATTATATATATGTATGTACCAACAATTTCTTAAAGCTGCATAGTCCGATGAAGCATCAAATTTTCAGAACCAAAACAAGTATCTCAATTTGATTCTACATATCTAACTTAAATACTGATGCACTTCTTAAACATTTGTCACCACATAGAAGGGAATACTGAGGCAATTTAATATAACCTATTACTGCAGAAACCTATGGTGTCACTGTCAGAGTTTTGGCAAGCTTGCCAAAACTAATTTTACTTGTTTGCACTTCAAATATCTCAAAAGTTAGCTATTTAAAATAAAGGTTACTTCAACTTCAAGTGAAAGTCGAGTAGATTATAATGATCACCCTAATATGTTTATCTCAGAAAATGACAGAAACTCAAAACCCATTGCACTATGCAACTTTAATATCAACCACATAACTATTAATTTATTACCATATTAATATTCAGTTTAAGACCTCTTCATTGATGCCAACAAAACTTAAATCCCTTAACTTAAATATTTGTTCACACATACCTACATAGTAGGCCTCCAAATATGGAGTGTATTTATTTGCTACAGATGAAAGCAGTGAGAATTGTTTGCAACGTTGGATATCGAGAGCACACTAATAAGCTGTTCTTTGATCTTCATGTATTAAAATTAATAGACTTGGTTAAGATCAAATCTAGTATGATAATTTACAATGCAAACAAGGGGCTACTTATTCAAAATAAGTTCAGATAGTAGCCATGATACAAGGCAGAGTAACAACATAAGACAAGTATTTGCAAGAACAAATTTAAAGTCTCAATTTATATCTATATGTGGTAGTGATAGAGGGGGTGCACGTGACATCATCACTCACCAATTAGCCATCTTGGATTACACTTAATACCACCCATGGCACCCCCTGTCTTATACCAAGAACACTATGGCCACGACTGGGCCTACCTATAGTCAGGCCCACCTGAAATATGTGGCGCCACCTAGTTGGTACTGCCCGAACCTTTCTAATTCTTTGACAGAGCATCCAAAGTGTCATCATACTGCGCTTTAGCAACGATGTGAGAAAACACTTTTCCCCCAACTTTTGAGGCCAAACTGCTCAAAACAGTGACAAATAAACCAACAAATCGGTAAATAAACACAATGTAAGCACTTTCAAGGCAATTCTCGATGTCGGCGTCACGCCACAACCCCGTAATTTAGCCCGCGAAGGGTAAAACACCACAGTGATGTGTGCTGTAGCAATGCTATGTCTATGCAGAGCATTTATTTTTGCAAAATGAATTAAAAAGCTTTCATTGGATCGATTAAAAATATCTTAATGTGTGATTGAAGAGGAAGATCTGAAGTATTTAATTTAACCTCAGAGCAATTTACTCTGAAAGTATTAAAAACAGAGATAATAGTGAAAGTTGGGATATTCTGAGTGTCAGTGCCTTACCAGATCATGGCCTCAAAAACTATTTTCGCAAGATAAATTCAAGAACTTCCAATTGGCTGATAACAAAAAAGCTGAATGTGAAATTGTAGAGAAAGAGCTGAACTATTTAATAGAAACAAGAAATTTGCTTAAAAACACCAAAAAGCAGAAATTACTGTGATAGTTTTAATGTTTTCTCTAGTCCATGACAGTGGCATTTGTTTCACCCTTCGCGCGTTGTGAATGCAATAAGTGCCTGGATGTCCGACATCGAGAATCAAGCCTTTCATGTGTAATCCAATACACCATAACACGGTTTGGCGGCCATCTTGACCTAATTCCTGTTCGCAGGTAAACAAAACGCACATGGCAGTATCACCACTGGCAGTGAGCAATCTTCAGAGAGAAAAAGTTTAATATCTCTAAAAGTACAACACCTATAAACAAACTGATTGGAATACACATAGAAAACATGTTTACCAAAAAGATTATATTAAATTGATATGGTTAGGGTTCTGGATTTCTATTCATTTTGAATAAAACTGACGTTTTGCACTGCTGGTACCGGCATACTCAATGCATTGTCAATGGCAGTGAGCAATCTTCAGAGAGAAAACGTTAAATATCTCTAAAAGTACACCACCTAGAAACAAACTAATTGGAATACACATAGAAAACATGTTTAACAAACGGATTATATTAAATTGATAAGGTTAGGGTTCTGGATTTCTATTAATTGTTAATAAAACTAACGGTTTGCACTGCGCGTACCGGCAAACGCAATCTCGGCAATGCATTGTCAATGGCAGTGAGCAATCTTCATACAGAAAACGTTAAATATCTCTAAAACTACACCACCTAGAAACAAACTAATTGGAATACATATAGAAAACATGTTTAACAAAAAGATTATATTAAATTGATATGGCTAGGGTTCTCGATTTCTCTTAATTTTGAATAAAACTACTGCTTTGCACTGTGCGTTCCGGCAAACTCAAGGCTATCAGGGCTTTGTTTACCTATATCCGGAAGTGGCCTCGTTCTCGCGAAATTAGGACATGCCCATATATGGCCAAACCGTGTTATCGTGTATAAGGCCACAGGAAGTTGTCTCGTGACGTCATTACATCCCCTCTATATGTTTCAACGAATGTATGAAAAGAAAATATTTAAGCTTCATCAGAGGGAAAACACAGTAGTCTAGTCCATAAATATTGAGATGTAATTTACAGTATTGAGGGTAGATAGAGGAGTCACCCGTACTGACAGTACACGGGTGAATACCAACCCTATAGTATATAAAAACGGTCGAAAAAGCGGGTCAATGAGATGAGATGAGAGCCTAATTTCACAATGTAAGAAGCAACAATTATTCTTTACATATGTCTTATTATTAGCCTGCTACCTTTGAGTTGAAAAATATAATATAATATCTAGTTTAATAAGATTTAAAAGTGAAATCGACGGCATTCTATGGTCGCCATCTTGTCTTTTTGCATTCTCTCCCATTTCACCAATTCTGTGCCTATATAAATATCAATTTGATACTGGAGGCAGACATTCTACTCCCTGTTTCATACTAAAGCTATTTTCGCCCGTATTTAGACTATGTTGTCATTCACCCGTATACTACAAGCACCGGGTGAATCTTGTATTATTATGTCTATGGCATAACTATAAGCAATGTATTGAGGGAGTGCACGTGACGTCATTACTTAGCAATCAGCGGGCTGCCATCTTGGATTATGAGCACCCTCCCATGGCCATGCCATGTTGTGAATGCATGCAGATCATCATCATGCCAGATGCACTAAAACAGAGTTTTCTTGTGTTATTAGGTATGTTGGAATTTTTTTTTAATTTATCATATAGAAATGATACTCATACCATTGAAAAGAGCCAAACAAATGCTTTTAAATGACACAAAGATCATGCATATTGGTCTAGTATTAAGAAAGTTATGATTTTTTTAATATTTAAAATCGCATGTTTTTTTGTCCTGTAATTAGACTGAAACAAAGGCAATGGTTGTGACCTTAAGCGCGTGTGCGTGTTGGTGAGCGCGTCGATGTCAACATACCTACTGTATGGGCCCTGCACCAAAGTCGCGCAACCCATGGCACTTTCCCATTCAAAATTAACCATGTTCGACATATAGGAGCCTGATAATATTTGGTATATAGTGAGAAAAGACATTAATAATTGCGTTACAGCACTTTAGCAACAACTTCTGAAGCCAAACTGCTCAAAACAGTGATAAATAAACCAACAAATCAGTAAATAACCACAGACGCACAGTGTAGGCAGTTGCAAGCCTTCTGTATGTCATCCAATATGGCCCCCGAAAGTTGCCTCGTGACGTCATTACACCCCCTCTATCTGTGTTATTTTTAAATGGGGAAAGCGCCTCATAACTGACATAAGATAAGTATTGTACTTCTGCTTTCTCCTTATTCATGCGAAAGAATTACTGATATAAATATCAACTTGTGTGTACATTGATCATGTGGAAATCAATATTTTATCTTTATTATTATTATTATTACATACCAAATATAATATTGTCCTCCCTACCTGTACAAATCAAAACCCGCTGCTTGCTTTGACCCTCTCGTAGGAATCAATGCATTTTGGGTGAGCTTGGCAAACTTCATGATTGGCACTCCAGTGCGGACTGGTTCAAGTTTAAGTTCCTTCCTGACAGGAGATTGCGAGTCGCGTTCTGCTTCTGGCATTTTGGAGAGTTGTCTCAGTTGATCTTGAACGTTAAATCCGAAGGCTTTTTGAAGTTTTTCTGCTCTGCCTCTGGCGCAAATTCTTATTTGGCGCCAAATATTCGATGTCATCACCCTGAAAAAAAACGAAACTACAGTTTAAATAGTAGCTTCCTGTAATTTCAGATTTCATAAAGTTCCTAAATATTGCTGCTCTTAAGATACACATATTGATCTAAACATTTTACTTTGAGTATCCTAGTTATTGTTAGCATTTTATACGAAAGCGTGGTTGCCAAAAATCCTTGCTGTTGTGTAATTCTTTCTATTATCGTTCAGACATCACAACCAACATGCCGCATATTGTGATGTGTGGCTGCCCGTGTAGCGGAAAAACAACACGTACTAAACAAATTAGTGCTTACCTCTCTTCTAATACGAATATGGATGTAAAAGTTATAGCAGACAGTGATTTTGTGGCTGATAAAAACGAAGTATATGCAGGCAAGTCTTGCGCAATAATTGCAATAACAAATAGGACCTCATCGACATCGACTCATGACATGATGTCGATGACTACCAGACTCAGAGACTGGTAGTGGTACTAAACTAGCATTGGCCGTCCCTGGCATCAGAAATATATAATTATACAATTATCGTATTATGGATCTAGGCTTTACAGCCTCGTCCGCAGATTTATAGAGGGGGTGAAACTAGTTATGTACCCGACGAAAATTGTCAAATTATTCCAAACATTCGAATTATAATTTCATTGGAAGCTCCAGTGAATCAAAAGCAATATGCTTTTTGAATTTTTAAGATATTAAAAAAATTGACTGAGATATGTGCATTTGAAAGTTATTGAATTTCAGATCTTTTGTATTAGCTAAAGCATTAGAGAAGTGCCTTATAACTAGGCTTATTTAGGACTGTTAAATAAACTAATTATAAGAACACTTCTTTGTAGTTTCTTTAGTAATGATCAGATCATGATCAAACTTCACACCAAGGTTATTCTTCGTATGGCAAATCACGTTTGTTAATAAGTGTCTTGAGATTTATAGATCATGTATTTAAAATAATAATCCTCTTTCCAGACTCTCATAAGGAAAAAGAACTGCGAGGAAATTTAAAAACGGCTGTACAAAGGTAATAATATATAGGCCTACATGTAGCACTTAAAGGGACCAGATATAGGTCGCTGGCGACGGGAACCGTACTCCGACAAATGCTCTCCAAGCACAACCTTGTTTAGTTTTTATGTTTAAATGAACCAAGTATGTGTGGGGAGAGTAGGGGACCAGGGCCATGCTAGTCTGAACTGCAAAGGAAGTTTGTTGTCTCCAAAATGGCCACCCCCATAGGTGGCGGCCATTTGCAATGGAAAAGCTGTGCTGTGATTGGCTGAAATTGTGCCGGCAACAGGCTCACACAGTAACAAGTGTCGCTGGTTCCCAGTATCGGCGGCAATATATTAGACCCAAATCTTTTCAAAGCTCTCGTATTTAACAGAATTACATGCCCAAAAAGTCAAATTTGGTCAAATTAACCACAAACTTGAAGCAATATTAACACCGCCGCCGAAATTTGGTTAAATTAAACCAAAAATCGACGTAATATTAATACCCCTCGCCGGTAACAGGCTCAGCAGATCGCCCTGAGCCTGTTGCCGGCGAGCACCACTAGTGTTAGGGACCGATTACGCCGAAATCTATTGAATGCGATCATATTTAACAGAATTACATACTCAAATAATTAAATTTTATTAAATTAACCTTAAATTCCAAGCGATATTAACATAGCAGCTCGATCAACGTCGAAGCGCCGAGTGTAAACAAAACAAATAGCAGTGCTCGCGGCAACGTTCGAAAATCCGCGCATGCGCAGAAGCCACGAGCGTATTCCTTTATTCAACCCGAGTCTATACAAATCGCCTCCGCCGCCGGTGCATTAGGCCACCAAGTGGCACAAATCTGAACTATTTCCGAGTTCGTTTGTTTTCCACGCGGCGGATAGCTGGCGACTTTAGGGACTTTAAAATCATAATGTAAGTCTTTGAAACAACATTGGATAGACAAATGACCGCTTAGCTTTGGGAAAACATGTTTTTTACGGTTTGTATGTACTTAATTCTCCGAAGGTCAACTACAGTAATTTCTGCTTTGTAACCTACAATGGTTTTTGACTCCTTTAAGTTATCTTCAGACAATGTCGGCCATTAGTGTGTATACATCCAACGATTTCAGAGTGTATATATTACCACAGCAATTAGTGTGTTTCGAGTTTCACTTGTCCCTGCCCCCCAATAGCCGATGTTTACTCTTTTTGCTGCGCGGGGGGCGGGGGGGGGGGGTCGTTAAACAAACATTTGTCCCTGAGGGAGGACCAGAGTAGGACAGTAACTTTTTTTCCCACTTTCCCATTCGGGCTAGTGGCAGGGTTTGTACGTGCCCTTGAAAGCCCAGAAAGTCCTGGAATTTGGTAATTCAGGATTCCAGGCCTGGAAAGTCCGGGAATTTGTCTGAAACACCTTGAAAATGAAAAATCATGACAATATATTTTGTTAAGCCTATTTTCACTGACGTGCCCAAGCTTCAATCAGTGATGTTTTGTATTAAAAGTGAATTTTGTGGGTTTGTTATCCTGCCTCTTGATTTTTATATTAAAACCATACATATAGTCATTGTTATTTCTCATGCTCATTCACAATTCACAGTGAATCAACTATAAATACAGCTGTGTTTCGGGGCACTTTAATTTAATAAATGTCTGTAAAACCTCCTGGAATTTTGCACTGAAAGGTCTGGGAAAGTCTATGAATTTGATGTCAAAATGGGTATGAACCCTGAGTGACTGAATTTTCTACTTGCCTGAGTGGCAAAACTACTTGCCCAAGCCCAAGTCAGCCAATTGAAACTGAAAATCTGCTACAGCTGATCAGAAAAATAATGACTTGCTCGTTCAGGCAGGTCACCGAGAACTTCACCTGCCCAACCGAGTAAACTAGGTGCCCCCAGCAACCGGGCAGTCCTTATTGTCTTATTTTACTATAGCTGTGATCCAGCCTATCAGGGCACAGCCACAGCTTACAAGTTAGAAGATGGAAGAGATGGTGAAGACACATACTCCTTGATACACAAACTAGTATTTTATCTAGTCTAAAATAATTGCTAGGATAATTTATCTGCGATCCACATTAGAAACCAAAAGTGTGGAAATAACCCTGCCCAGTTTAGTTATCATAAGTCATGTGAAAAGTTTGCTTGTTTGTTTGGGTTTTACGTCCTAGCAATGTGAAGCTAAAGTTTGCAAGGAGGAAGGTGCGGGAGATGGTGAATACACATTCTCCATGATACACAAACTAGTATTTTATCTAGTGTAAAATATGTGCTAGGATAATTTCATTGCAATCTACATTAGAAAGCAAAAGTGTGACAATAATATTAATACTACCAAGTTTGATTATCAGAAGGCGCGTGAAAGGTGGGGTTTGTTTTTTTTGGGGGGGGGATTATGTCCTAGCAAAATCTATGGTAATATCAGAACGGATATGTGTATTAGTCCAGTGGCAGAACCCCATATTTTCCCAATGTCTCCCTACAAGCAGTTCTCTGCATTTTTGATTGGTCCATGCCATCTAGAAACAGAATCCGGTGGGTGTGAACTTCACACCAGCTTGGCTTTTTCATAATCTGAGATGGCGGACAAAATGGCCACCAAAATCCTAGAAATGCCATAATGTCTGAACGAGTTGATGTGGGAAGGTGATTTTGGGGTCTAGATATAGGTTTTTGTGGCTAAGGGATCTGTTTCTGTCATAACTCGATGTTTCAATGTAGTGCTAGGCATGAATATCCAAAATGGCCACCAAACTATTAGAAAAGCCAGAAATTCTGAACGAATTGACTTGAGAAAGTGATCTTGCGATTTAGGCATATTTGTTTTGGTCAAGGAATCCATTTCCACGATTTTCGTCAAGATTGATCAAGCATATATGTTGAAGAATCAACCAATACGGCTACCAAAATGACTACCAATTAACACAGAGTGATGGTATTAGTGTCTGCAAATTTCTGATGATGGGGATTATGGGGATTTTCGATTTTAGTATCAATTACGATGTGACATGATTATGTTCTCCAAAACGGATGTATCAAGGACAAGAACTGAAGAACTCCATGTATTTTTTGTAATTATCAATGAAAGAACGAATTGAAACCGGCATATATGAAACAAACAGTCTATTTGTTAATAATAAGTCATATGAACTCATCAATGATTTGTCAGTAAACATGTAAATCATAACACAATAAAATAAAGACATAAATAAATTGCATTAACTTAAAACACATCAATGTCAGTGACTATGACTAAGTATTGCACATATGCAAACATTAACATATTATCTTGACTAGAACAAATAAATATCAGTGACTCTGAGTACATATTGAACAAATGGCAACATTAAAATAATACATTGACTTAGAGCACATCAATGTAAGTACTAAACATATACCAAGACTTTTTGCATTTTCTCCAGATATTACCTGGACTTAGAACAAATAAATGTCAGTGACTGTGACTAAATAGTGAACAGATGCAGCCATTAAAATATTACCTCGACTTAGAGCTCATCAGGTAATCAAGTACAATACAATATATATATTATATGTGAAAAGGGGGAGGGGGACAAACCCCAACTTCCACCATGTAAGCTGTAGCTGCAGCCTGGCATGTTGGGTGTCAACTTCAGGGTACCGAAGGCCAAGCAGAACTCTAAATCCCTTATTCGTATTAATATTACTACATAACTTTATCTGACCATTGGACCCCATCTTCAGGGACACATTTACTGGTGCACGATTATTAGTTTCTTTTCATACTGGACAAACACTTCAGTTTGCCGCCGTATGGGAATGATATATATGCCCATTCTTTGAAATATAGTTGTGGATATTTTAAAGTTAAAAATGTATTTCATGAATCAGAAGTAGCACGGAGATTACCGACCCAGGTAATCTAACATATAATACTAATAAATAGCTCTGAGGCTTCTATTCGGTGTCGGAGACCTTGCTGCCCAAATTTAATAACATGTTTCCATCAATGTGTTCCTGAATATTGGATTTGTGCTTACAAATTATTTTGGCTTAGGTACGCCCCTGATTTTTATCAAATGAAATAAAATGAAGGTTCTTTTTATTTTTATATTTTGCAGGAGGCGAGACCCTCTTAGATTATGAGGTCCTGTTTTCAATCGGCTCAGCCCGTATGTAAATCCGACACTGCCTTGCATTGGTGTTTATAGATGGGAAAGAAGAAAAACTCTACTAGGGTCTTACCTAGCCGAAAAGTGCATAATCCCTCGCTGTAGATCGAGGCTAACTAGATTAAGTCAAGACTACAGTGTGGCAGTTACAGTGTTACAAAAATGGACATTAATTTAAAAAATAATTTTTAGTGAGTCCTTCCCTGTCCCTGTATTTTGGTAAGTTAAATTGGTATTCATCTATGTTATGGTACAACTCCTCTATGCATGTATGTATCTATCTATAAATTATGTATACACATAATAATATGTATAGTAACTTTGTATTATCTTTGTCTGTTCTTAGAAATATCTCGAAGGATACCATCGTCATCCTTGATTCCCCAAACTATATCAAAGGTGAGTGGTTTGTGAATATAACACACTAACCATGTCTCTTGAAGACAACTAATATCCCCGCTCATTAACTTCCCGAAATGTGTCCATTGTTCAGCTTTCCTGAGTGATTAATAAATTACATGTCTGATTTTAATCCTATTTTCTCTTTTGCAGGATTTCGGTATGAATTATACTGCCTTATAAAATCAGCACAGACACCCCAATGCGTGGTATGTGATATTTTACATGTAATATAAATCATGATTGTGTTAGCTAAAGCTATTTATTCCTCATATTTTGCAATTCCTCATACTTATAGCATAAATATTTTGTCATTTACCGGAATGAGATTTGGAAAAATGCTTAAACTATTTGCCATGCAATGAACATTTCGTTTGATATCGAGATACAACTTATATGGATCTTTATGAAAGAGTAAAATTCACTGCGAAAAATGTGGTTAACTTTTCACATGATTCAAAATCACTACTATTAGTATTAAAGATGTTCTGTTTAATATGTGCCAGCATAAGCGTGGTATCCCAAGAGAAATTGGTTAAGTTGACTTAAATTCGTCTGGAAAATGATAACTCAAGTATTCCTTAATAACATTAACGAATATACTTATATCTTACTTTTAGTTTTAACAAAGTACTATGCAAAATGAGCAATTGTTGCTCCTCAATCTTTCCAAAATGAAATTATCCTTTCCATGTGTTGATAAATTTATTTATTAATGTTGTTCAATGTCACACCTTGTTCTGATTCACTCATCCTTATCACTTTTCTATTCTCTTAGATGTATTGTTGTGCCACTCATGATACTTCAACGGAACGCAACGCAAAGCGGGACCCGAAGGACAGATACAAACAGGAGGTGTTAGTAATCTGTATATAGTTTTGTGTCCGTCGTTAACTCCCCATTTAATTTAAGTATGCACACTCTGGATGCGACTGATATAACATATTTATACCAAATTGAAGTTTAGCATAACCCTAATGAAAGGATATCACACTAAGAGTAATGTTGCAATGTATCGACTTCCAAGCCATCTTTAAATTTAAACAAAAGAAAAAAATACTGTTTATGCTGCCCTTAGCGGTTAAGTCTAATGACTTGTTGACAACTTGGTGGGTTTATTGTTGTTATTCTAGGGTGTTTTCTGGTATGAATGTATGTAGCTGCCAACATTTGAAAATGGGAAAGAGTAATCTTTTTCACCCGAATTGCGACATATTGCATGAATCACAACATATTCCTCACATTACACATTTCTATACAGTAAAACGTGGGGAAAAAGGTAAACCACAACTCAACTACTATTTATATTTTATGCTTTTAACTGTAGCCATAACAGCATTTGAATCTTTCTACTGAAAGCACATTGTGCATGTGGCATTCATTGACACTTTGTGCACTAGTAAACTAATAAACGTATTGGTAGACGTGCTGGGGAGAAAATCAGTCCTTGTTTTAGTGACAAATGACAACATCCTGCTGTGTTGTATTGCTGTAAAATAGCACCAGAATACCCAGCATCACGGAGCAAAGTACATCAATCTCTGGCTGTCCGTTTACCATTTTTCACTTCTGCCGTCGTGGTATCATGCCTCATGCCTAGCTGTGAGAATCTTTTTTTTTTTTTTAATGAGTGTTTTTTACCCTGTCCATAATATAAGCTCACGGTAGAACTTGTTTTCAATGCTGAACAGCTTTAGGCATTAGTTTGTGGTTTATTATCTTGAATGATTTAGTCATATTTTCAAGTGTATTTATCTCAGAGCTGCCTAGGAGGCAATGTGCTGAAACGCCGTCTGATAAATTCAGTCTGCAGCTGATCCGCGGACTTTTCTGCTAACACTAGACACTTCCAAAGTATCGAAGAGAATCCCAACTGGCATGTTATGCTGTACCAATAAACAGATTAGCATCATCCAATTGTGAGTCACTTTCTGTAAATGGCATCTTGTAGAGGGCATTTGTATTTTGACAGATCACAGTTGCAGCACAGATGGTCCAAACATATCCTGCAGTTGATCAATGAGCGTTTTGTGTAGTGGGTGCCAAGTGGGAAAAGGCGGCTTCATCGTAGTGTTTCAGAGTGCGGGCATCATGAAGGATTCTAATGATTCTACAGAAATCGCAATGGTTGGCATTACATATATGTAAATGTAATGCCAACCATTTAAAAAAGAAATTGTGCATATTATGCCTGCAACACTTACGGTCGGAAGACCAGTGCTTCGGCACTGACAAGATATATATGAATAAAATTCATTTACAAAAAAAATGTATGAATGCAATGAGTAATGTATGTATGGATGGATTGTACTCACAGCAACTTACATTCGCTCATAGCCACTTACACTCACTCATAGCCACTCACATCTACTCACAACATCCAGTGTCACCTACATGCATTTTGGATGGATGGTGCTGTCATGTTGAGAACCATTAGACGTCAACGCATATTCGTTGCAGGCTGGACGGTTTGGTGATGCGCTTCGAGGCTCCTGAGGCCAAGAACCGTTGGGACTCACCTCTGTTCCTGGTGCACGGAGAGGAGGAACTGCCTTATGCCGATATCGTAGATGCTCTACTTGGCCGACAAGCGCCACCTCCAAACAAGTCCACGCTCTCAGTAAGTACCACCTATATTTACGAGCTTGCGCCCAGGCTTAAAGCTGCATAACCTGATGAAAACATCAAATTCTGATTTTTAACCAAAGCAATTATCTTGATTTGAGTCTAAATATCTAGCTTAGACACTGATGCATTTATTAAGCATTTGCCGCCACATACTGAGGCGCTTTAATAGAACCTGTTACTGCATATACCTATGGTGTCACAGTTTTGGCGTTGTTGCCAAAATTAATTTGGCATGGTTGCACTTCAAATATCTCAAAAGTTAGCCATTTCAAATAAAAGTTTTTTTTCAAACTAGAGTAAGGTAGATCAACCAAATATATTTAGCTCAGAAAACGACAGAAACAAAACCATCGGACTATGCAACTGACTTGTACAAAACGTATGAACCCCCCCCCACCCCTACTCATAAGTCGCCAATAATGATTAACCTAGACCCATAATACTTGCTGTGTGATTATAGCCGCCACTAAGGCCGACTGCCACAGTTTGGCACTAAAGATATTTTATTCAGATAATATTTATTATATGACATGGGAAAACCATATTAAATCTACATATCAATTATGTGGTATAATGTATAGTTCTCACAAATACTTTAATTTCACATCTATTTAAATTCTATTTTTCTAGCAACCTATATCAGCAACAAACTTTTTGCATGAATTGGACAAGATTACCCAAACGACTGTGTCGGTAAGTAACTCAATGCAGTTGCAAGCTGTAATAATACTTGGTATGAGTAATCGACTGCCCTCTTCAGAATTGTTGTAAACACTGTTGACGTTAACTGTTATTGATCATGCAATTACAAGTAATAGTCATATCTTTGTTTTAATATTTATTTTTCGAGCCAGTCAGAACAAAAGATTTGTAGGAACATATACTGGTTAATCGTAACCCGAGACACCCCTATCCATACCCCGTACCTCAGCAACCAAAGCAAGCAGCTATGGTAACATATGCATATAGTTGTATAATAGGAAACAATATCTTACATTTCGATATATGAAAATATTACTGTTAAATAGCACCTCAATTGAGTACACCATGTACACAATCGTGATATATTTGATTGATATTCCTCCCCCCATCCCCCATATTTTAGTTATGTCCCTTTCACCATATTTGATTGATATCTCGTCCTTCTTAGTGCAAGCGACCACTAAGAGACTCATTAACCAATAATGGGAATATTTCCAATAAAGAGCCATTGATGGTTACAGATATCCCAAAGAATATTCCACTTCTAATAAATGAATAGGTTCCTCTGTGAATAAAGAAATGGGGCCTGGAAAGACTTGAACTTCATTTGCCCATTTCAAGGCCTTGAATTTAACCTATCGTGGGTAATTAGTCTCAAAAAGCCTGGAATTCCATTAAACTGTCCCCATGCACTGATCTAAATTAGGCAGAAATCGCCATTGTCCTTTCCTGAAATCCAAATGAGAATATCCTTGAATTCCATATCTTCACATGTGTACGGACCCTGTGAATAGAACTGATCACAAATTTGTCTTGCACAGAAGCGAGAAAATAGGATTTGGGGCTCGGTAACACTTGAAATTTCATAACCCACTTAAGAATTTTTCGTAGATTCAAACCGAAACTGATATAGCGCATTTAAATAGAAACCCGTTGGATATGGCAGATTTGAATAGACATTACTACTCAGCTAGCTAATTCTGCACGTAGTCTTCGTATTTTATTGTATATATTCTTTGTATTGTAGGTTATTATGAGAGAGCAAAGGACGAGTGTACCAGGAGACTGCATTGCCATCCCAGGAACTAATGAAAAGGTGACACTAAATGGTCTTTTTCAGATACATTATTGTCAGGATAAATCTGCTCGCTTCAAGAAATTATCAATTTGGCACGATTTTGCGATAGTATTCGACTACCTTTATATTTGATTGATGCTGTAATATGTTTTAAATTATAAATATTGGTTAAGTATATTCAATTTAAATTGATATCGCGTATTTATCTTCGTCTTCTGTTGAGTTCTTGCTCCAGTGTTGAATATGAATAAAATTCAGTTGATGCTCTGTGTCCTTTCCTGAATAATCTAGTAGATCTAGATCTGAGCGATTTCCAATTTTCGGTGAATTTCTTCTTTTCCCTCTTATTCATAAGCATATCATTGCTGAACAACCGGAAGTAAAGTCTACACTATTCCAAACGTCTTTTTTTATATTTTTATATATCAACAATAATATATATATTATAAAGATGACAGTATGATATATAATCTGTTATGACCAAACAACTCAGATATACAGATTTTTTATATTTGTTTTATTAAGTTATCTATCCATCCCCCCACCCCGAAATAAAGTTCTAGAGTTAAGGATGTAATGGTGTTTTTTTTTTAGCAGTTTAGGTGCACATAGTGGTATATGTATCTCTGATATAGTGTTTTGTTCTACTTTTGCAGGTGGAGGTAACACGAACATTGACTTTGGCCGAACTGCAACGTCTCCGCAGGCAGTTTATTACTTTCACAAAAGCACATCCTATAAACAATATGGATACGCTAACGAATATGTTTGTTCAATTTATTAATACTGGCATCAAATAGTGACTGACAACAGATTCTAAGTAATAAACATATATAATAGACAATACAATTAAGGGGAGACACGGGTGATCGGAACATGAATTTGGGTCAAACTGGTGATTTTAGGTTTTTGGTGTATTCATATAGAAAAACTAATTGTAAACAAGTATGATTGCAATAATAACCTCACAAAGTGCATCTTGTCTGTGTTTTTCGTCTTTTTGTGAACCCTTGCAAACAAAATCTGCTCCGCTAATCCAAGAAACTCGGAAGATAATCCGCCCGAAAGGCCATGTTTGGGTCTTGACAACGCTATGGGTGCCGGGGGGCAAACAATGCATGCTGTATACCATTGTGTCCGGCATCGCCTCAGCTCTATAAATAGATAGGTGTCTCCGAGCACTGATTAACATATGCGACTACAAATAGAAAAACCCGAAGACGAACAAGTGAAAAACGAAAAATCTGATTGGCTTAGAGCCAGTCCTAACCTCGGACCCCATATTCGCCGCTGTTCGGCTGCACTCGGGGCTGCTCGGCGCCACCAGAAGTGCCTTCGGCTGTGTCCGTCCATAGCAACGATGGCCCTCGTGCTTTCCAACATGGCGGCTATTGTCTGATTCTGGCTATGATCGGTGTTTAAATTTGATATTTTCTCGGGATATAAGTTCGATCAAGATGCCAAACAAACACGCAGAATGCTGTGTGGGCCAGTTTTTTCCATTCTGTATACCAGTGTGTTCGGCTTCGCCTCAGCTCTATAAATAGATCGGTGTCTCCGAGCACTGATTAACATATGCGACTACAAATAGAAAAACCCGAAGACGAACGAGTGAAAAACGAAGGATCTGATTGGCTTCGGGCCAGTCCTAACCTCTGACCCCATATTCACCACTGTTCGGCTGCACTCGGGGCCGCTCGGCGCCACCAGAAGTGCCTTAGGCTGTGTCCGTCCATAGCAACGACGGCCCTCGTGCTTTCCAACATGGCGGCTATTGTCTGATTCTGGCTACGATCAGTGTTTAAATTTGTTATTTTCTCGGGATATAAGTTCGATCAAGATGCCAAACAAACACGGAACAAAGTTTCTGAGCCGACACAAGTTTGGGAAGTCACGCAACCATCGCCCCGTACAGAAACGGCCACTGGCAGCCTCTGAAAGCCAGGCAGTGAACTGATCTGAATCGGTCGATCTCCCGTGTGATGACAATGTCGTCGGAGTTGATGTTCAGCCAGCTCCCGTCACCTCCAAACGAAAATTGGACTATTTTGCCGGTTCTGCGGCGAAGAAAGACCAGTGTGTAGATGCTACCAGTGGGCCTGAGCCTCTGCCTGATGATGGATACGTGATCATGAGTTTGGAGTCCCTGAATTCTTTGTAGTCATCAGTACAGTGCAAACGTCGGAAGAGTACGGTAAGTTTTGTCTCCTTTTGTTCATTGCTTTGATGAATTCCACATGCACATTTTATTTTCAGAATGCTTATTGTTTTGTTTCAGGACAGTCAACAATTTTTGTTATTACTTATTTCAAGTTTTTGGATTTTTTGCATCATTGCATTTTCCTTTTCTTTGCAGCTGAAGATCTTTGAAGAAGTGTTCCAACGCAAGGGTACAGCCTGTTGTCTCATTTTGTTCTGTGACAACTGTGGTGAAATGTTGGATTCTGTGAAATGTTGGATTCTGTAAAACCGGTGATGGCGATCGGCTTATGAAGTCAACAAAGGTGTCGTGACAGCTGCAGCCGTGAATGGGATTGGTTTTACCCAATTACAGCGGTTTTTTGCATTGCTAAATCTTCCGCCTCCAATGCATCTGAAGACATGGCAGGATTGTCAACAAAATCTTCATCAGGTGATGACCAGAGCTGCCAATATCCACCTTCAAGATGCAGCACAGCAAGTGCGTCAAACTTGTGCTGAAATGCATTTAGCCGAGGCTAGTGATGAGACATTAGATATAACTGTTTCATTTGATGCCAGCTGGCACCGTAGGGGCCGGTCATCCCACACTGGTATTGCCACAGTCATAGAGGTTTTCACTGGGCTTGCTGTTGACTCTGCCACTTTGAGTAATTTTTGCCATGGTTGTGAGCTTGGACCAGAGGCTGATTCTCCGGAATATCCTGTGTGGAGTGAGAATCATCGTGAGAAATGTCAGAAAACAGTCGATATAAGTTCTGGAGCGATGGAAGCTGAAGCAGCACGCATAATATTTTACTGTTCAACTGAACTACATAATTTCTGGTACACTCATATGATTAGTGATGGTGCTGCTAAATCACATGGCATTCTCCTCACATCTAAGCCATATGGTGATATGGTCGTTGAGAAAATTGAATGTACTAATCCCATCGCGAAGAGGATGGGCACTGCCCTTAGAAATTTAGTTGAACAGAGGAAGGCTCAGAAGTTGCCCATTGGAGGTCGTGGAAAACTGACAGATGCACGTATCAAGAAATTGACTAATTACTATGGCCGTGCCATCAAATCCAATGCTGGCAACTTGGAAAATATGCAGAATGCTGTGTGGGCCAGTTTTTTCCATACGTTGAGTACAGATGAGGACCCCCATCATACACGGTGCCCAGCTGGTGAAGAGTCGTGGTGTTTTTGGCTGCGAGCTGTAGCACACAGGGAACAGCCACGTCCACACTCACAGGCTCTACCGCGTTGTCTCTCAGGGAAGACTTCAAATGTTAATGAGTCCTTCCATTCTATGTTGTGGAGAACCTGCCCGAAAGAACGCTGGGCATGTTTGCGCTTTGTGTACAGCGTTATAATAAGGGATCTACCGTACTGCTAGATGTTTTGCTGGAGCTCGACATCACATCCAGCAAGTACCCAGAAGAGTTTGTTGAGAAAGCTGATACAAATCGAGGAAGGAAGCTGAAAGGAAGTCAACAGATCGGGGAGTAGCGCATCGGGAGACCATCAGCAGGATTCGGCGCGAGGAATCCAAGCATCGCCGAGCTCGTGAAGGAGCCACTTACAGGGCTGGAGAATTCTAAATTACCAATTCTGGAACTAATATGGTGTAAATGATATGTTTTTTGGACAGATAGTTACTTAACTGGATATTTGTGTATATAATATGGGATTCTAGATGATGATACTGGACTTTACCATTTGAAAGAAACACTTTGTGAACTTTGAAGCTCGTTTTCTCAGAACTGCTTTTCCCGGGGTTTTGCCAATTTGCCCCCTCTAAAAATGTAAGTTATAATTGTAGCAGAAAGTTGAAACTTGGCAGTCTTATGTAAAAGTTGCTGCTGAGTGCAATAAGATGGTTAAAAACACTATCTTTCATAGTTCAAGAGCTAGGGATGGAGACACAAAAATTGACCATTGAATTTTTTTTCCGGGTTAGTCATGTAGGGTCATGTTAGTAATGACATATAAATTCACAAACCACTTTCTTGCACTCAACTGGACCAGTTCTTCATATAATAACTTGATTCAGACAAATCTAGGAGGGGGTACAATTTAGATTTTTTGTGTGTGCAAGATCCTTCATTATATGACCCCTACTCAAGATAGAGCTTTGAAACTCGGCATATATGCTTCTCTTGATACAAAGAGTGTGTGTTCCAATTTTCAAAGCTCTATCTTTAATAGGTTTTGAGATACGGAAATCACCCCAAAATCACCCGTGTCTCCCCTTAAGTCATGTCAGTAATACACTATCAAAGTTCTTTATTTAAAGCTGCGTAGTCCGATGAAGTCATATTTTTAAAATCTATTTATACTTACCAACGTAGATACTGATGCACTTATTAAGCATTTATTGCAGAATAGAAGTGGGGGCCAAATCAGATTTTGTATAACTTGTTATTGGTGAAGCCTATGGTGTCAGAATTTCAACATGCACGCCTAAATTAATTTTGGCATGTTTTCACTTCACATAGACTATGTTACTTTATCATAAAAGTTACTTTAAGCAAAAATAATATAATTTATCTGATAAAAATAGCACAAACTCAAAAGCATTGGACTATACAAGGAAGTTGGTATGTGAAATAAATTATTTTAACTTGATTCCTGTTTAATTTATGTTTCCTACTGACGATGGAATAAAATGAAAACAACCCACTCATTTTAGTGTTTTTTATTGGTGTTTAAACATTTTGCACTTGTGGGGTGTTTGTGACCTAGTGGTCACTGCCTGCAGAACTGCAGCATTGATTAAATGGCGCCGTTAAAACGGCCTGTTTTTTTAGGGGTTTTCTTGTTTCTTCTTTATCTTCTGTGGGATGCCAGGGGGAGGTGGCAGGTTCTTTGTAGTGTCGGTGCGGCGGCGTGGCAACACGTTCTTGGGGCCCACGGTCCTATACCTTCATCACCGGTGATCGAAGCGGGAACCGATGTTGTCGGCAACAGGGCCATGGGCGCGTTGGTCCTCCAGGCCCCCGTCACAGCAGGCTCCTGGACCAGGGTGTGGTTGGTGGGTGTGAGGTTTAGTGTCCATGCCCCCAGCACCCACTCCATCGGTGATCGAAGCGGGAACCGACATTGTGGGCGCGGGGGTCGAGGCTGTCACACCTGGTGTATCTGGGACCGCACGGGGCTCCCGGTGTGGGTGGGCTTTAGTGGGTTGTCGGTTTTTTTATATGCGTTTTTTTGTGGTCCGGACCTCACGGGGCTCTCGGCCTGGGGATGTATTGTGCTGAGCCCTGGTGGGGTGTTAGCCAGGGATGGTGGGTGGGTCGGGGTTAGTTTGTCTCTCGTTATTTTTGTTTGGGACCACGTAGAGCTCCCTAATGGGACCTCATGGGGCTCCCATATCTGACCATGTGGTGCTTCCAACCCCCGGCACCGCGCGGGGCTCTCGGGGAGGTCATAGGGCACAGCTTTGTGCAACCCTGCACTGTCGGATTCGGAGTCGTCGCCGATGGGTTCAGGGCCGCCACCGATCTCGAAGATGTGGTAGTTCTGTCTATAGAATCTGCTGAGTGGCTCCCATGAGGACTCTGAAGCCTCGTGAGGATGGCGAGCACAGCTCGGTTGTCAGACAGGTTGTGTGGTGGGGCGAGGAAGTCTCGGATGGCGGTCCTGTCAAAGGCCACACATGATGCCAGGATGTGGGCAATGTTGAAGATTTGGTCACTGCAAGGACATCGTTGCAATACAGGGGTGTCGATGAACCGCCTGTATCCAGTCCTGAAGGGCGTGACCACCTCTTGTACAGAAGCAGAGAGGTTTTTCGGGACTGGTAGGAGCTTCCTGACATTTTTGTCCCAGGCCCAATTGATAGAGTATGGGTTCCTGACGGTGTCGGGGTGGAGGGAGGCCTCCCACAAGGCTTTGGTGACTCTAGCGCAGGTGGCTTTGAGTTTGGGTAGGGAGTGACCTCTGATGAGGTCGATATCAGGGCGGCAAGAGCCATCCAGAGCAGCTGAGTCGGCTTTGTCATTACCGGATAGCCCCATGTGGGGGTTCCCAGACTAGCACTGTGTCGAGGCGAGCTTCGTGCCTGGTGGCGATGGTGTTCTGGATGAAGGTGGCTAGCTGTTGTCCGCGTAGGTGGAGCGGTGGGAGGTTGGCCTCAAGGTGGAGGATCTCAACTCTGGTTGTCCTGCGAGCTTGGGTGATTAGTCGTGCTGCCTGGTATTGGACTCTTTCCAGGGTGAGGTCTTTGGTCAGGGCGCTATTGCGAGGGAGGCGGGCCCTATGGTTGTCTCTGCAGTACCCAATCCAGGAAATGGTGTTGGCTGCATAGTCATAGAGGGCCCACATGGCTGGTTTGTAGAAGAGACTGAGTACTTCGGCTCGGGCTCCCCAGTTGAACCCAAAGATTCTAGTCATTAGAAGAAGTCTCTTTTTCATTCTGGAGGCCAGTTGCTTCACAACTGGTCTCATGGTGAGTTTGTGGTCAAGCCTGACTCAGAGGTAGTCAAAAGTGTCAACCCATTCGATGTCCAGACCTGTGGCTCGGAGTGGGTGAGGGGGCTGATCATGTCTTTGGTTTTGTTGAGGATATTTTTAGCCCCAGATCACAGCCGGTGTCACTAAGTAGGAGCAAGACATCTGCCATGAGGAGGGTCACGTCCCTGGTGCTTCAGCAGATGACAGCGATGTCTGCATAGCATAGGATCTTGACATGTTTGAGATGGCGCTCAGTAATGCCGTTTTCAGTAGGCTTATGAGAGCAGAGACTACAGCATTAAAGAGGAAGGGGCTGAGGACAGCTCCCTGAGGGACGCCATTTTTTTAGATGGTTGAGGGGAGAGGTGCTGCCCTGGAAGCGGACACTGGCTCGCCTGTCACCTAAGTAAGGGCCTTCCCGATGACTCCCAGTTCAACGATGGAGGAAAGGACAATGTGGTGGTTGACCAGATCGAAGGCCTTCTTGAGGTCGAGGAATGCGACAACCCTTTTTAAATCCAAACGAAAACAGGTTTTTCGGGGCAAAACTCAACCGCAAACATCCTGTGAATATTCTGGTGTCAGACAACATTGTTTTGTCTTTAGTAGCGTAGGGAGGCTAAAATAGAAAAGAATGCCAAAATAACGGCCACTTACATTCAAAAGTTAAGTAAATTAGCAAATCCTGACATGACAATGATGGAATAGGCATTAGCTATTGTCAAATTAAATCTTTGGATATGCAGTGCACCCATACTAATACTAATAGAGCAGATAGTGTTTTAAATCCTAGATTATACTATATACAACAAATAAAAAAGAAAGATAAATAAATAGAAAATACAATGATAATTCAAGCAAAGTTTTAGAGGGTATACATGCTAGGTATGATACACACAGAAGGTAAACTTCAAACTTAAAATAAGAAATTAATGACAGCAAGGTGAAAATAGTCAGAGACAGTAACTATTGGTAAACAAACAATTATCCGATTGTAGAACAAACAAACTCACAGAGGTTTGGGGGATGTGGGAGAATGCTTACAAACAGAAAGAATGCATGCAGTAGACAGCTATGCGACAACTGAAGTGATAAATTAAAAATAAAGGGGAGTCACTTATTCCCTGAAAACTACACCAAACTGTAGGCCCGCAACTGAAGCCATGTTCACACACTAGTTTGCTTCATCTAAAGCCATGTTCACACCCACAACTTTAGGCCGAACTAGATAAGGCGAATTAGAGGAGGCGGACTAGTGTCGTGTCCACACACGGAGCGGTTTAAGGCAGAAATCGATATCTGCGCATGAGCAAGTCCATACTAACCAGGGTCAGTTTCGGTTAGTCGACGTTGCCACGAGAGATCTAGATATATATGTGGGTTCGACCTAGATATAAATGGACTGAATCGTATTGGTTTGGAACGGTCAAAACTTCTGATGGGCAGTGAAACCCTAAAAATAAATGATGAAAAAAATATCTGTGCACAGCTAGCAGTTTCATAGAGCAAATTTACCGGAAAGTCAACAAACTCAGGTCTCGACTGTGACATCCTTAATCCGCCATATCTAAACCGCTACTGTCCAAAGAGGCAATATGGGCCGACTTAAGCTAGTTTGGTTCATATAAGCTACCTCGTGACGTGGTTTACATGAAGCGAACTAGTTGATGCGAATCAGCTCTAATCCGCCTTAGGGTCACATCCACACGGCGAATGTGAGCCGAACTATAGGAGGCGAACCAGTTGAGGCGACTTAACACCCGTGTGTGAACACGGCTTAAGTTGACTCACATTGGCCGTGTGGACGCGACGCTGAAGCAAATTAGGGCAAAGTCGATTCATCTAGTTCGCCTCAAGTAGACTGCGTAGCGAGGTAGCGGTTGATCAAAAGCACATATTATATCATTTGGTTTATGAAACCGCTAGCTGTGCACAGATATTTTTTTCATAATTTATTTTTAGGTTTTCACTGCCCAGCAGAAGTTTTGACCGTTCCAAAACAATACGATTCAGTCGATACATATCTAGGTCGAACCCACACTCTCTTGTGGTGACGTCGACTAACCGAAAGTGGCACTGGTTAGTATGGACGTGCTCATGTGCAGATATCGATTTCTGCCTTAAACCGCCCCAAGTACTGTATGTGTGTACTCGACACACTTTCACGCCTAGTTCACCTCATCTAGTTCGGCCTAAAGTTGTGTGTGTGAACAGGGCTTAACACGCTTCTGGTAGGATTTAGAAGAGCAACAAGAGGGCGTCATATTCAAGCCAACTCCAAAAGTCGACACCAGGGGCTAGATTATTCTGTCGACGGTGGTAGTGTAACAAACATAGCAAACAAGGAAATGCAGCTATAGTAACTGTTATGGTTTGGAGCACCGTAATTGTGGCGATACTAAATAAATTCTTTAATTAATTACAAAATGTAACTGCTATTCTTGTACGAAACTGAGTTAAGAAAGCTGCCATATTAATATGACGTCACAGTCATTGGAACTGTCATGGTGGCTAGGAAAGGTAGGAGTGGCTAAACGTACTCACTGCTTAAATAGTATTCCATATTTATCGTAATTTTAGATATTTAAACAATCTTTAATGACCTTGTTTTTATTATTACACATTTAAGGTTACTACGAATAAGTTAAAGTACAAATTTGACAGTGAAAGATTATGTAACAAGAAAACATTCCTCGCTTTTTCTTCACCCTTCGGCCATTGATTTGTTTAGCTTTTCGCCGACGTATTCTGAGACGTAATCGCACATTATATGACAGTATCGATACATGGTCATGAGTCACAATTGCTAGAATACTACTACATCAGATATTCAGACTGACACATGTTATGTTATCAGATAGTGGCTAAAATAATGTTTTACTTGTGGTTGTCACGTTGAAAGCGAATGACTGGTAGTACTAGTAGTAGTTAGATGAAATCAGAAATGTGACTGATCAGTGAATCTGAATGTCGAAACTCAACTCAACTGTCAATTAAAGCCATGTTATTTGCTCAGCCTTAGGCCTACTAACTGGACATATCCAGCGCGATCGTTGTAATCACTCACGAGGAATGATGCTCAATTTCACAAACTTGGCGAACCATATCATATGTGGAAAGTGAACATACAAGAACTAATATATTACGGGACTACTAACAGGAGAAAAACAACACGAACAGCTGAAGCGGAAGTACCTTCACCGGGTGACTTAATATAATACAATACGCGGTGATCATTTATTTTCCTGCTAGTTATTCCCGCCACCCTGCATTGTGTACTATAGGGTAGATACAAAATTCACCCCGTACTTGCGCTGTTTGCAGTACCGGGATGAATACCAATCCTATATAAAAGCTGCCGAAAACTGCTTTAGTGTGGAACAGGAAGTAGAAACTATGGTTCCAATATCAAATGACTACTTATATCGGCACAGAGTTGGTGAAGTGGGTGAGAATGCAAAAAGACAAGATGGCAGCGAATGAACGCTGTCGCTTTCACTTTTAAAGTCTAATATGAATAAGCAATGCTTAGGACCGACCCCCAATATAACTACAGCAAAGTATTTTATGATTGCGCATGTATTTTTTTTTTACTAAACTCGCAGTGTTCGATTTGAAATTCTATCAACTCAGGTGACCCGAATACGGCCGCCGTTTCCGTGGATTAAACTATTAATATTTCATTTGTGCATCCATGTTTATGCCAAATTGTTATTTATTTCTTATAATTTTTAATAAAATCTAAGTTTTGAACTGCGCGTATCGGCAAATTGCATGGCATCGGGCATTTGTTTTGATATATTATTAACCAATAGCTGACCCCGAATACCGTCAATTGGGCCTATGGACTTAATACCTTGACAGCTCCGCTGCAGAGTAGCACAGAGGAATGTGTACACTGGTCCCAGTGACGTCATCACAACATATATGGAAGATCTGTAGCGAGGGACCAGTGTAGTTCTGTGACTTGGCTGGTGCTACTCTGCGGCGGGGCATCATTAAGGTATTAGGCCAATCGATGTCGTCCACCCTGCTTGCTACGTACCGAATTACGACGAGTGATTTCCATTTGCTGGATTTTGTTTATTCTGTTATTCAACACGAGTATACAAATGGCGGCGCCCATACAGTGCTATTTCCGTTTCCGGTTGCTGGATTTTGTTGAAGTCATGTTCAACCTCTATGATTGTGCGTATTGTTTATGTGTATATATACGCGTGTTAGTCCTTAGCCTCACTGTGGGTGGGTGGGTCGGTATTAAACTACATGTTTTATTACATTTTTCAACTCAAAAGTAGCGGGGAAATATGAAGACATAAAAAGAATAAATGTTGCTTCTTAGATTGTGAATTTAGGTTCTCATTTCATTTACCCACTTTTTCGCCAGCTTTTATATAGGGTTGGTATTCACCCCTGTATCCAAGTACCCGCTACGGTGTGAATCTCTTTATATATGTATAGGGCTGCTAAACAACCCTAAATATGTCGTAAGGACATAACGTCATGACTTTGCAATGTAATGTGTTCAATATATTGTTCAAATACTTATCTATCACACTCCATAGCTTACTACTTTATAGGTGAATAATTTATTAAATCATGCAGATTCATAGACTTTAGTGGCCATCTTGAGGCTTTTTCTCTCTCCCATTTTCTCCCCATCCATTAACTCCATGCCAAAATAGATAGCCACTGCCTGCTCGAACCAGCACCTCTCCAGCTTGTTTATATTTGTTTCACACAAAGGCAGATTTTGCTCGAATGTAGACCTGGTCGTCAGTCACTCACTCTCACTTTAGATTGACCAGACGTGATAGCCGAATGTGTTGAGTGTCCGTCTCCCGTTTTGGTAGATCGTGGGATTCGAACCCTGGTCGAGTCAAACCAATGACTTAAAAATGTATACTTGTCGCTTCCTAGCCAAGCGTTCGGCATTATTAGGATAGGACAAGGACTGGTTGGCTCAGTCAGTGTTAGGATAATCTGACTGAGTGGGATATCAGGTCATGGTGCTGGTGGCCTGGTCTCCATGTGGGGCAGCACTATAAGGTCGCCATGGGTGCACTCTGTCACAAGTCGGTACCCGTTCTGATATCACCTTAGATGCTGCCAAGGCGTAAAACTCCAACAACCAACCAACTAAATTCAGATTAGATTCTCACATTTTTTAACATGGATTGCAATTATATATGCTATGCAATAACTATACTATGTAGTAACACATAGCACTATGACAAACAGGAATTCATCTACGGTGTGGTGAATATGGTTTGGTACAATGTATATTGCTATTTTAGACGCATATCTTACATGGAACATGATGCATACATTAAATACGATGCATTCATATATGATAATCCGGGGATGGAATTAGTGAAATAATTCTGTAGTTAAGGCCTAGCTTACCTTCGGGCACAGTAATTCAACTCAGATGTAAAATATCCGTATACAAGGAAAGTAAAGCTGTCATTAGCAGATACAGCAACAATTAGTTCCGCTATAATTGAAAACAGAAATTCATATGTGTGGAAAATTAACATTTATTTACACAGAAGATTACTCAATCCTAACCAGGGAACAACGCGTCCGGTCTTACCAATATCAATGCACAGTAGATCTCAAAACTTTCATCAACCTTACACCAGATCAGCATAACTGGCACTCAGCCAAGGTGCTTAGCGAGTGCCAGTGGTGCTGACCTAAGAACATCGCGGGGTATATAGGAATAGATGGCTGAGGATGACCATCTGCCCAGCTCACGCAGACCAGGCAGGTCCACCCCGGCATTTGCATACGCACGTGCTCGACCTCGGCGCAGGCTATGTACAGTGTACCGATGGGCATTGGGGTGTCCACCCTTGGTGAGTGCTAGGCGAAGGGCCACGAGGTACAGGGCCGGGGTAAGAAGTCTTCCGTCCATGGTCAGCAGAGCTGGGCGATCATGGTAGATCTGGGTACAGGAGCAATAGCGTCTCCAGGCTGATACCACACAGTGCCATGCTCCTTTCATGGCCGGGAGACGTATCGTGTATGCATCCGCTCCACCCCGCGATGTCTTGTGAGATCGCACTTCCATATATAGTGCGTTCCTCGTGAAAATAGCTGTAGATGGTCCGGGATGCAGAGGAGAACTGACTTACAGCTGGTGAGATGCTAACAGTAGACTACGTTTCTATGGGAAGGCATCCAGTTACATACACAACGGGGAGTTCGAATGATGTTTAATATCCTGGTGACATAGCAGGTCGGTTACGGTTACCCTGGAATTCAATAATATCAAAGACATCCAGTAGGAGTAAGACAAAGTAGTGCGGCTAAGTTTCAATAAAGAACGTCGATATGAATTTATATTTTTTCAATTATTCTTGTTACGTTAACAAGGACAATTAAGTATTAAAATCCAACCAGTTGGCTAATAGCTTGCCAACTACCCTAACAACTATCCATACTGCGCTTGGCTACCACTTCCTTGTCTCATCAAAAGCTGATATTAATCGCGGAGGGCCTGGCAGAGGACTGTGTCTTTAGTAAAGATAGACTGACAATTTTTTTAATATACATAGATTTTTTTATTGACGATGTATTTACTCTGCCCATAACGTATAAGCTCCCGTCAGGGTGCTTGTTTTCAACGCTGGACAGCTGTGGTGCTGTCTTGATCTGTTGAGGTTTACAGTTTATAGAGGCACAGTGGTAACGCCCCTTATTGGATAATGCAGTGTCTCCAATGGGAGAATATTAACCGGCTGCGGTAAATTACACTGAAATTAGAGATAGTTGGAGAATACCCGGACTAAATTAAAAGAAAGGAAAATTGCAATTGGTCCAATGGAACTGGCTCAAAGGAAACGCGATAATCGCGAAGTGACGAGCACCTGTGTGAATGGAAGAATTTAAATTGATCATTTAATTTCGAAGGAGTCAGTGAAAGAGTGTAGAATTGTGAGAAAGGTATATGTTAGAATGACCATATGTTTGACATCCAATAGTCGATTGATAAAAATCAATGTGCTTTAGAGGCGTCTTGAAATAAAACACAAGCTTTACTCTTAAACAATTTGTTTATGTACTTTATTCAGTTCTACTTGTGTTGAGTAAGGAATTCTTCCTGTTGAAGAACAATATGTTGTCTCGGAATTATTTGAGGCTTGTTGTGGAGGCAACGATATAGGCTTACATGTCTGATGAGTTCTGCAAATTTCACGGGAAACCTAGCGGGCCTTTGTGTGTGTTAACTTCAATTCACTTTGTATCAGCAGTATTTCCTCTCCCTCTAATTCGCTCTCATCATAACATAGCCATGCATGCCTCCACGCTCTTTCACCTTATCGTTGATGTACACACCACGTAATAACATTTTCTTTGACTTTAGCGATTTAGCTACCCAATTACGACAGGAGTCGTTTGTGAAATATACTATGCTATTTAGTGTGTTATTACTGTTTCAGGGTACTATATATTGATGGGAAGTCCACAATAGGTTAACCACAGAACCTCATTGAACAGAAGTATCACCAACGCACAATTATGTCAAACAGGGGTAGTTTTGGCTCCTACGGAGACAGCTATGGGTCATATCAGACACAGCAAGGCAACGTGGGTGGTGGTAAGTGTTCTTTCTATATCTGTAGTTAATTTTGTATTCTTTGGTATATGGGTCATTCTCAGAAACTGTGTACCACTTTTGTAACATGGAAACCAAAAGTGCAAATATTCCAAATAAAGCAGAATCCATACTCATATGAAGCTTTATATGTGGTGCATATGTCAGAATTGAAATTTGTTTGTTCATATTTTGATTTTGATCTTATGCAAATTGTGAAATCCTTTAAAATTAACCGTGTAACATCCATCCATAACATCATTTTAACAGACATCCATGACATCATTTTAGCACACACAGCAAATTCAAACAAGATTTGATTGCTTACAGTTACGCAAAAAAGATTGTACCTTACAAGAGAAAAAAAAGAATAAATATTTGGGTAGATCCATGATGTCGATATGTAAATTTTCACTTTAGCACAAAATCATAGCATATTTTGGATGCATTTTGTGGGATAGATTAAATACATATGCTAACATAATACAGAGTCAAGAATAACTATTTGACTTACTACTCTTTCTTTTGTTTACTGTTAACAGTGTATGTTCACAGTTGTGGCTCTATACCTTTGCAGTTGCTCGTGATGGATCGAATGAATTTGTACGATTGAGTCAAGCCATTGGAAATAACATTCACAAAGTCACACACAATGGTACGCACAGCTGGCCCTTTTTATCACTTCCTCAGGATTTGCGTAGTTAGATTGTGTGCTAAGTAATGATAATGATGTATCTAGCAATGAATCGACCAATGTAATGTAGTCTTCTTGATAACCCTTCCGGGCTTCAAGCGCTAATTAGTGGCTGCTCTTTTATATTTTAGTATATCTTATATGTTGGTATTTTGATGTCTGGTAAAGTGTTCCGGTAATTACTAAGTTGTCCTATTGATGTGAATTTGTGAAACACTTCTCTCACTGGGGGAGTTATGTTCCCTATTAAACAAATCAACTGTTTGATTTGGTAAAACCACAATTTCCTCGAAGTTTTATTATAAAGCTGAGATGCCAAGTAAATAAGAGTATGAGTAGGGAGATCTCCCAAATAGAGAAATTGTAAATACAGAGAAATAGCGGCTTGGCGGGGCGGTGTCCCATGGACAATTTTGGGGGAAAAAGATGATACAAAGTGGTGCATTTTGCCGCAAAATATGCATTAAAAACCCTATAAATATTCAAGCCAAAATGATTCTTTCGTGGGAGATTACAAATTAAAAGTGGTAAGTCAGAGATTGGGGTTATTTTGCTATATATATTAGGGAGATCTCCCGCCAAATCAGGAGACTTGGCTCTTCTGCATAACGACGACTCAAGCTACAAGTGCCTTCTTTTCAGTTGCTCAGATGCAGAGAATGGTTAACCAGATTGGAACCAGTCAGGACACGCCTCAGCTTCGTGATAAACTGTAAGTGAAGCATACTTATCAGGTATTGTTTGACTGAACTGCGGAAAGTGCTCAATTATGCTCAACATCAAGTACATGAGTTATGTATGTGTTATAATTGATGTATACCCCAAATATCATATTACAATTGTCGTTCTGAAAGCTATGGTTGCATTGAACCATCTGTGGGAAAACCAGCACGGAGTCATGCGGGAGGTTGGCGGGACCCAGTGGTCCTTAACTGCTGCCGTATTGGCCACTTGTGGCTTACACATGCTTTTCTGCTCAAGGGTGAACCTGCCCTTGAATGTATTGGGTGTCAGTCCCCGCTGAATATTAACTGAATAAAGGGTTACATTACTGGGGTGTTTGGCTGTGTTTCTTGTATCCGAGAATTTACTATGTCAGCCCTCTTTTGAATGATGTTTTATTTCAGTATCCGAGAATTTACAATGTCAGCCCTCTTTGACTAATAATTCACACACTCGTACAATTAGAGATATAAGAAAGTTCATAGTTTAAATTGGTTTGATTTAATATAAAAGTAATCTTGGCCGACGTATCAGCTTAGCAGATGAGGAGGACGAGGTACGGAGACCCTAGTGTCCTGAGCAGTTTAGTTCAGAGCTGTATCGTGTACGTTCAGTTCATGGAGAGAGTACCACAGAGATCGTGATGAGATGGCAGTCCGGAACAGCGCTGAAACCCTTAGATAGTGGGTGGGAGGGTGGGTGATCGAAGCACAGTCAGGAGCAGCCAGCAGAGAAGTGACGATCTAGGCGTTGTGTGATTCGGCAGGAAGGCTAGAAATAGAGTAGTGACCTCGTGTGCAAATTACCCATGTTAGCCTGCAGCCAACATGTATTTACTATGTTGGCCCTCATGTGACTAATTATGTATTTTATATTCCCTGCTTCCCCCCCCCCCCCTCCTTTATCCTCTCCATCCCCGCCGATCCTGCCTAGACACGAGCTGCAACACTATACAAACCAGGTTGCCAAGGATACCACCAACTACCTGAAGGACCTGGCACGCTACACTCAGATCGCCAACCAGTCGGAACAGGTCCGTATGCAGATTTGATGTTTACGTTAATTTGGGTTAACGGATCGTGCAAAAATATAATGTGTTCATAGGACGCATAGTAGAAAGTACTTGTGCATACTATGCTGCTAGTAGATATATTTGAATGTTTGAGGCTTGTGTTTATATACGCCAAATCGCCACCTATGCAGGAAGCATCCTTTTTAATTTAAATGTTTTGCTATATGATAAAAGTAAAGATTAGGTAATTAAGTTTTCTTGGTTTGAAAGAAATTAATCGTACCTGGGGCATTGGATGATCTATTGTCGTGTATTTTTTTTATTTTTTTTATAAAACTTTGAATCCATTTTCGGATTTTAATAGCTTACAAATTTATGGTTCTAGGTTCTTGTCCTGCTAATTTTATTGGTGGGTTTATCTTTTATCATTTAATTAAAGGAATATCCTTGACGATGTTAGTTCAAAATGTTATGCTTCAAGTTTAAGCAAGACTGTCAATCTAAGTAGTTATGACGGAACTAATCTCTTTCCAATAAGTCAGTTATCACCAATGTAGTTCGTCCATGATATTGCACAGCATTGAGGAATACTACAGACTTAAAACCAGAATATAGTATTAATCACAAGTAAAATTTTTAATGTAATTTCCGATATAATAATGCTCCTTGTTTAAAGCAATAAGTATCAACTTGTGCCTAATAATGGATGATTCACTCTTTTTATGGACAAAATACCTATATCTGAATAGTTTACAATGTACTGTACTTTAGCACCGAATTCCCATATTTTCTTTATATGCATATTAAATGAACTAACATTTACCTAGTTATTTCATTACATTTTCTTTACCCAGCCCCATATTGTGAATCTAGCATGTGATGGCCCTTAGCAGAATATTATATATGGCATTTTTATAGTTAATGGAGCCACTGTATTTTCTTGTATCTAATGGTCAATAAAAGTTCCCAAAAGAATAAAGGGGTTATTTTCTTTATAGGAATGGTAGTCTTATACTTTGGAGAGATAAGATGAAATGAAGGCCTACGGTGACAGTAAAAGAAAAACCCAAAATATCCCTTCCAAAAGTATGAGAATTGACGGATCTATTCTGCAATTTCTATATTCACGTTACTACTAAAGCTTCTTTTTTATTTATTTTTATTAAAAAAAAAAAAAAATTTAGGGGGTTAACCCACACACACACACACACACATAAATACTGAAATTGTTCTTCAGCGCCAACGTAAGATGCAGAAGGAGCGCCTGATGAGCGAGTTCACGGCGGCACTCAACAACTTCCAGGGGGCCCAGCGTACTGCGGCCGAGAAGGAGAAGGCGAGTGTAGCCCGGGCCCGCGCCTCGTCCGGCTACCTCAATGTGAGTCCCCAAAACACTTTTTTCTCTTTAATTACAACTTTAAAAAAAAAAAAAAATATATATCTATTTTTTTAAAGGAAGACAATTCTTCTTTGTTCACAGGTGTTTTGTTTTTGTCTTCTCAATGTTATGTGCTTGTTCATATATATCTTGTTCACAGATTGGTTTTTGTCTCATATTTATATCTATGGGTCATTCTCTATAACTGGTATGGCACTGGTATGACAAAACCAAAAGTGAAACCCTTCCAAATAATAGGAGAAAACATTAAAGATAATAGCAGAATTCATGTTCATATGAAGGTTTACATATTGTGCATATCTAAGAATTGAAAAGAAGCTATTTCACCTTTTGTGTTTGATCTTGTACAAATTGAGCAATATGTTAATATCACTCGTGTAACATAGAAATCAAGCATGCATCCAGAACATCATTTTAACATATACAACAAATTCAAACAAGATTTTTTTTTTCTTATTGATTATAGGTAGCAAGATTATGTCTTGCAAGAAAAAAAGTTGTTAAAATGTTTCGGTAAATGCATGGTGTTAATGTGTAAATTTTCACTTAAGTACAAAATCATACAACCATTCTTTTGATTCATTTTGCTTTGATAAATTAAATACAGGTAGTATTGCTAGCATGCTTAACACACAGAGGCAACACTAATTACTTGCTACCAGAAAATGAAAGAATTAACTCTCACGATCGTAATGCAGTGACCAAATATGTGGTGCCCAGTTTCAGAGAATGACCCATATATGACTGATACAGTTGAAATCTGAGAGGGGATGTAGATGGGTTTAGCTGGGTAGATTCATAATGTGAACGAGAATTATAGTTCCAAGCTATAACTTAATACCCAGGTAAGATTCATATAACTATGCCAATCATGAAGATATGTGGAATTATTAAAAAAAATTGGTTAGATATTATTTGGGAGAAAATTAAGATGCAAATAGCGGTGCGTGGGTGTATAGTCTTTTTAAGAGGCATTTCATTGTTGAATATGCAAATAAATGTTTTATGCATGTTAAATGCAATGCTTTTGGTAATAACGGGGGTTATCAAATTATAGTTTTGGTAATTTTCTTTATATAGGACCCATTTAGCGATGACAAGCGGAGTGATGATCAACTAGTTGGCCTAGACAGGTTAGTGTTGCTATTTCATGATATAATCGGTGTGCGTCTGTGTTCCAATTGTAGTGCAGTAAAGTTCTAAGGATCTAATTTTGTTTTACTCTAACCTAATGTCAAATTTTCCATGAGGGCAATATTAAAAGGTTTTTGTCTGAGAAGCTGTTTGAGTATGGGTTGTCATGTTGAGTATTGTCAACTAGACTTTGTTTAGATAAACCTAGAAGTATCCAAAGGAAAATACAAATTAGAAGCCGAAAAGAGAATGTACATTTCTAGCAGTAACTGTATCAGTTTCTACCACAAGTTTGGGCTTGAAGAGAAGGACCTTATTTAAATATTTGTAAACTGTTTTTTTGTCAGCCCGACCACCCAGACACAAGTACAAATGGAACAAGATATTGACCTTCAGCTCATCCAACAAAGAGAACAGGAAATACGCAAGCTTGAGGTATGAAGTACATGCTTTTATCTATCGCTCATGCGCTTCTGTAGACCAGATGGGATGGCCGAATGAGTTGAGGGTCCGTCTCCCATTTTGGTAGATCGTGGGATTCGAACCCACGGGTTCGAACCCTGGTCGAGTCAAAACAATGACTTAAAAATTGATACTTGTCGCTTCCTAGCCAGGCGCTTGGCATTATTAGGATAAGGCAAGGACTCGTTGGCTGAGTGTCAGGTTAATGTGACTGAGTTGGATATCAGGTCATGGTGCCAGCGGCCTGATCTCCCAGTGGGGCAGCACTATAAAGTTGCCATGAGTGTGCACTGTCATAAGTTGGTACCCGTCCTGGTATCCTTAGATGTTGCCAGGACGTAAAACTCCAACAACCAACCAACCATGCGCTTCTGTACAAAGAAAACATCTAGGATGTGTACATTATAAATAAAGCAGGAAATGACGGAGTAATCCAGATAGTTCAAAATAAATCTCATATCGATTTTTTCTGTAGTATAAACTTTTCCAGATTTTAATTAAAGGAAAACGTAAGATTAATATAGTTTAAAATGCCTTGTAATTGTCACTTTTCCAGTCCGATATTTTAGACGTAAACCAGATTTTCAAAGATCTTGGAATGCTAATTCATGAGCAAGGAGAAGTTATTGGTGAGTAGCTTTTGTCAGTTTACACAGATCTATTAGCGAGTATACTAATCCCAGTAAATGACAAGTTATAGTCTAAGGCTCTCTAAGATAAGGTCATGATATGACAAATTTATAATGTTAAAAATGTTCAAGAATAAACAGATTTCATTTATCAGGGGGGAAAAGCACCTACTTTAATTTTAAGGAGGTGAGTCTTGAGGAAAATTTAATATCTTTCAAGAACTGTTGCTTTTCTTACCTCATTTGGCAACGTTGGCCACAGGGGCATGTAATGATATCCTACTGGAGGATCTGAGAGTTTGGGATGACTGAGGGACTGAAGATTGCAAAGATATTCTGGTGCTTTACTGTTGATAGCCTTTCAGGCAGTTAGTAAGATGTTAAAGCTCAACAAAATATTCTGGTGCTTTACTGTTGAGTAAGATGCTAAAGCTCAACACTGTTTTAATGCATTTTCTGCAGAACTGGTGTGACATAAGTCTTCCAAATTTGCCGTATTAAAGCCCAGTCACACATACCCGGATCAGAGGCCGGACGAGCCCCGGACCACCATCTGAGGTGGTCCGGGGCGATCCGTGGCTAGTCCGTGTGGACACCCCCTGATCCGGCCTGATCCATGGCTCGTCCGGCGCCGTCCGGGCCCAGCTCTGGATGTTTTAAAATGTTTGAAACATCCGGGATGGTCCGGGGGATTTTGCGATCCGGGCTCAATCCGGCCTGGACCGGGGGTGGTCCGGGGTCATTTTGAGCCACGGTTTGACCCGGACCATCCCCGGACTATCCAGGACTACCCCAGGCCTAGCCACGGACCACTCCCGGACTGCCCCCGTAAGACCGGGGGTGATCTGGGATAGTCCGGGGGTGGTCTGGGGCAGTCCGGGGGTGGTCTGGCCTCGTCCGGGGCCGGGCCGGTCTACGGGAAAGTGTGACTGCGAGGCAAAAATTGACGAAAACAGTGATTTTATCCGTGGCGGTCCGGGCCGTTGGTCATTGGGTGGTCCGGCTTAAAATTCGGGGCTCGTCTGGCTATATGTGACTGGGGCTTAAACGGTAGCGGAATTCATTGCAGCTGTTCAATATTTCCGAGTAATTATCAGGACTTAGTAGATAAGTGGGACATGAAGTCCAGCGTTCTAGTGGTCGCATCATAATCCAACAACTATTGTTCACATTGCAATCGGGTGACGTAACTGTCAATATGTTCATGCATATATGTCTATGGTAATTGCTCTAGTGTCAGAGATGGGAGTCGCCTCCAACCAAATGAGTGAAAATTTGACTTCGGGAAAAATTTAAATGCTAGCTCATATGAGGTGAAGTCACCCCTATTACCAAGAATGTTATTTCGAAAATCTGACGAAAATTAAAAGAATTGTCACCCCTGTCTCTATAGCTGAGGTTATCAATATTATATTTGACAAGTAAAGTTCACAAAGTTTAAACTCCTGTATTAAAAAAAAAAAATGTTTCATTTTATTTTAAAGTGCTATGAGAAGAAGAGCCATGTTATCGCTGGCATGTTTTATGTGCATATGTGGTTGTGGCTTTCAGACAGTATTGAGGCTAACGTCGAGAGCACTCATGTGCACGTGACTGAAGGGTCACGGCAGCTTCAGGATGCAAAGCAGTACCAGGTACGGACTTCAGCAGGGTAACACTATCCACCGTACGCCAGTGTAGCACCCCACAGACACATACCAACAAATTAATGTGGTGGGAGAAAGACAACAACAAAAACTCCCAAAAAACCACAACAAATGTGCAGCTCTTCCCTCTGAATGTATGTGAATTCGCATGGATCCACTGGGCGCAGTGGCCAAATCGGTAAAGCGCAGACTTCCTTTGCAGAAGTTCAGGAGTTTGATTCCCAGTCGGGTCAAACAAATGACTTACAAAACTTATACTTGTCGCTACTTAGCCTGGTGCTCGGCATTACTAGGATAGAGTGAGGACTGGTTAGCTCAGTATCAGATAATGTGACTGAATGGGAAATCAGGGCATAGTGCCGGCGCTGTGTCTCCCAGTGGGGCAGCACTATAAAGTTACCATGAGTGCGCACTGCCACAAGTCGGTGCCCGTGCTGATATGACCTTAGATGTTGCCAGGTCGTAAACTCAAACAAACAAAATAAACGCATGAATCATAATCTAGTGTTGTTATGCCGTGGATACACTTTGGAATTTCTAGTTCTCCCTCTTTTACTGTGTGCATTTAATTACTTAACTAGTCGTCTCGTCGCTTTGCACCTGTGTTTGTGGTTTAGTTGTAGCTGTCTACAAGTGTTGTTTTGTTTCCATATGTGCAGTCTAAAGCGCGCCGGAAGAAGTGCTTGCTCCTCATTATCCTGCTCCTGGTGCTGGGCATTGTGGGACTGATCATCGGCCTTTCGGTCCGTGGCTGAACCGTCAGCCTGGCCAGCACTATCCCATAATTACACTAGGTTGGTGTGTATGCTCAGCTTGGAATGCTTTCTTAATAGCTACAGTAAAACCTCTCTAATTCGACTGACCATGGGACCGATATTAAATGGTCCATTTAGGGAGGTGGTCGGTTTAGGGAGTTAAAAGAAAATCATTACAATGGTATTGTATGGGCGATCGTTTGCGACCCAAATAAAGCGATTGCTATAGGGGAGTGGTCAATCTGTTGAGGTGGTCGGTTAGGGAGGTTTTACTGTATGGGTATTCTGAGTTACGCTGGTCCCTCAGTGAGGACTGGGGCTGGGACCCTACGTGGCGGAAGATAGGAAAAGGGAGGCGGTGAATACACATACACCATGATACAGGAAGTGCTATTTTATCTCATGTAGAACATTTGCTAGGATAATTTTCACTGCAATCTACATTGGAAACAAAATGTATGGCAAGGATCCTACCAAGTTTGGTCATCAGGAGATCGCCGTGAATATGGCCTATGCTGCGACACGGCGTAAAGCAACCCTCAATCAATCAATCAAGTCAACAGGAGGAGGATGTTGTTATAAGTGCAAAGTGAATTTAAAATATAGGGTCTATAGTGAAGGATAGTGGTGGTAGGGCCACAAACCCCCTCTTCCGCCTGTAAGCTGAAGTTGTGACTCGGCGTGCTGGGTCTCAAGCTTCAGTCCTTATTGAGCGACCAGCGGAACTCTGAATAGACGTATTCAGTAGGGAACCAAATCTATGGAGTTCTTCTTTTTTTTTTCCTTTTCTTTCTTTCTCTTTCTTTCTTCATGTCGCATGGCAGTCATATTTTATTGTTGGTTTACCCTTATTTTGCGCATTTTCACTTTAATTGAAGTGTGGCCGTTTAATCTAGAGCCTTATTCGCTACCTTTTACATTTCTCCTTGTAGCTAAAGCATGTTTCTGCCATGTCAAATTTGGAATCGAATCAAGCATACTATTTCAGACATTGTGCTCGGATGCGAAAGCCATGCTTAAAAAAATTGAAAGAAAAACAACCCAAAATTCTTGTTTGCTAGTGCAAGGCCAGCAAGTGACGTCATGTTAATAATACTTGTGGCATTATGATGTAGTTGTAGTAATTATAATATTAATGATTTATTATTATTATCATTATTATTAAAGGAAATAATTATGTAAATTAAATAGAGCACCTATATTACCAGGAATCATTCTAAGGCACTGTTCAATAGAATCACCATATACAATTTCTTTTTTTTTTAAGTTGAAAGATGCAGACATTTGTATTTATTTGATTCATTCCTTATTATGTCAGATTCCTTGTGCACCAGACTCTCATTGTCAGGGACGGAAGATATCGGCGATTTCACGGATATCCGTTATATTCACAGCGTACTTATTACTTGCTTTTCATTATTTTCAGATGACCTTCCCATAGATTTCCGCTTTTTAAAAATATTTTTGCCGGAGAACACTTTGATCCATGCGTTATGCTTTATATATATAACTATTTCATTTCCTCGTTTTTTAAAAGTTTAAAAAAAATGTTATTACATTACCAAATGTAAAAGAATAGAAGATAGCCAAAAGACTTATTCAGTAGAATAAACATATTTACCACCCCCACCCCCCAAAAAAAGACCAAACCAACAACAACTAGAAATAAGATAGGCTTGTGTCACCTTGCAGAATCGATCGAGACGGCGCCTGTGCATGCTGATCAGCACGGGGATTGTTATCGTCTTGGTGATAGCAGTGATTATCTACGCGTCCACCTAACTTTCCACACCACACTCGTCCACAACTGTTTGTACTCCTGCGGGGCCCAGTCCCCGCGCGCGACTACCGTAACCATGACGACACAGACCATCTACCACACGCCAGCCTCGCTCCACTGCTCATTCGTCACGCGATGGACACCCGCAAAAAAAAAAAAAAAAAAAAATCAATCTTACCTAAGGACCTTACACACACATACACACACTCTGTCAGTGTAGATTTTCTTACTACCAAATGTTAGCGGCTGACAATGTTATTCCCATCGGTCCACGGTCATTTCTGATTTCCCTTTCAAGTTCAAGGCTTTACTTGGTATAGGGGCTTCTGTGTCCTGAACAAAATGTAATCTGGGGAGCGCGGTTTTGGAAATTGAACGGGGCATACTAGTATTCCAAATGTGCCTGTGGTAAACGGTACATGGCACCTGGTCGATTCAGCGAATTTGCTCACGATTTGTTGTTGTCGATGCCCCAGCCAACGCCGTTAGAATGTCGGAGTGGTTTAGGGTGGGTGGGTGATGGGGTGGGTGGGTGGGGTTGTGGAAGGTTTTAGGGTTGTGCTTAATATATTAAACTATGCTCGACTCATCGTGCGGGGTGAGGGACACCCATCTGGTTGTATTGGATGCATTATATAGAAAGTGATGAAGATGGATTGGCAAACACTGATTACAGTATCGACATTAATTGAATCGTGAGCAAAATGTAGTTTACCGCGTAAATGACCAGTGTAGGGTGAACCTTTGCGTGATTGCAGATAGCTGGCGTTTACGAAGCACTGCGTCAATTCGAGTACCGGATCTTTTATCGGTTACAGGTTAGTCAATGGGTTGTCAGTCGTACCATTTTCTGAACATAAATATAACACACCCAGTCATTGACCATTCCTTATGTTTGCACTATTTTCCATCAGCTTCCGCATCATATGGCTATTGAATTAATTTCCTGGAAATCACTGCACAAGTATATAAGGAATAGCATATTCTATGAATAGCATAAAGAACAATGTACTGTCCTATACTATTATAGTGACGTGCACTCACCTCCCCACATGAAATGCCACATGCACTTTGCTGTGAATATGTTGCTGACATAGCGTTAGATCATCAATCAATCAACACCATAGATATGTAGGCGTGGGTAATTTGGAAAGCAAACATGAGTTCGAATCCTGCTCTATGCATAGTATCCCCGTTTGTTTGTGACACCTCCCACGATACTGTGTTTATTGGGTTCAAATCATTTTTCACGGCCGGTTGTCAGCTGTAACTGTTTGTTTCTATCGTATACCAAATGCATGCATTTAGAATTTCCCATCAGTCGGGCATATCCTCTCAGCTACATGTGCATAAAGGCCCTGTCACACTACGATGTATGGCGTCAGCGCGTGCTCAACGTTAGAAGATTTGCCAGTACGTCGGCATTCGTCTAACGTTTCAGCAGCGGGGGATAAAAATGGGCGTATGCACAATGTACACACAACTGATGTAACGTATGCAGAATGTATCTCTGACCTATTACTAGTGTATGAGAGCGTTCATATGCCTCACAAAACGTTTGAAAAACATTCGCAAAACGCGTGCATATGCTCACAGAACGCTGACCAATGTTACATATGTTACTCCATCGCGAGAAGTGCGGTGTATACGTTAAATACGCTGGAGATACAGCAGGCATAAGTTTGAAGTACGTTAGGAGTACCTAATGCATCCATTGGCAGTACGCGGATTGCACATTCCCACCCACTGAATGTACGGCTAACGTGCTGCAACGTATCCCTAACGTACGCCGACAACGTATGAGCCACACATTGACACATGTTAGACATTTTGAGCATGCAAACATTTTTTTCGGAGCCTCAACGCACGGCGACGTAAGACGACGTACCTGACGTATGCCCAACGTATACGTGATGACGTATGCCGATGTGTTGGTCGAAAATCACATACTTTGGCAAACGCTAAGGCTATACGTCGTAGTGTGACAGGCCCTTTAGTGAAGGTGTTTTGATTAGTTAAAACTAAAAATTGCAATGGGAATTCTTGCTCCTGACTTCACTCTAGAACAACATGCTACCATCGCTGTGCCCATTGTGGAGGAAGGCGTGGATAACAATCCTGCTACCTGCGATGCATAAGACTGCCACAACGGAGTGGTTCAGTTGCCTTTCTGGCAAGCAGACCATCTGTTATGTGTGGCAAACATCAGTCATGATGTATATGGTTTAAGATGTGACAAGCAGTCTGTTAGCTGTACCCAACTGTTTCCAGATTTGATATCTACTCGCGTTTACTATATAGTTCTGATATCATTTGACGACATTTTCGCAATCTCTTCATAATTTCAGAACCCTTCAACTGTCCTTTCTTTCTCCCGCACAGTTGTATCCAATGCCCAATCCTTGCATTGCTTTATATCTAATCCTGTTTATCCATCCCTTTATTCACAGTGCGGTAACCCCCCCACCCCCACCCCCGCCCCCATCCTGTGATCCTTGCCCTTCACCCTCCCATTCCCTCCCTATTCCAATATGTCAAACTCACAGTGGCGCTGCATTACAGCAGGTGCGATGCCCTAGGGTTTCAGCAGTCATGAACATGGGTGAGGCGGTGTATTGTTTATGGAAAAGCTGACTGAGTTTCTGGTTAGTCCTTGGTGGTGGGTTGAGATTGACTACTCTCCTGAAGATATATTGTTTCAACTATCCGGTGTGGCTTCTAGAACCTTCATAATCTATAGTTCTTATCTTTAGTTGGATTTGAATGTGGGGACAATGAAAGTGGTTCAGTATCTAGTTTATTCTGTCGGTGCACTCGCTAAATGTTAAATTAAAGTACCTGCATAGATTCAAATAAATGGTAATAAATCTTAGTTTGCCACATTGACTGTCGATGATTCGATAACTGCGGTAATGACAGTTGCTAAATTCCGAATTTATCATATCGTTTAGAATAAATATTTGTTCAACCTTTGAAAATAAAGTGGAAATCAAATATCATTGACATTGTAAGCACCTGACTGGAGGAATATATGGACTAACCAGACATTGATCGTTGACTTATGTGTCGAACAACCTGCGGAGCACTAGACTCCTATAGCAAGTGTTGGATCTAGTAATGTATATACCGGCTAGAATTCTGTGATCCCTTAAATCTTGTGCTTGTTGTGTAAAAAGTATGCAGTTTTATTTCAATGACCATATCACAATTGGATCCGAGGTACGCCTCTCGTTTGTTTGTATATAAATATGCTGTATAGTAATGCGTGCTTATTTTGTAGTTGTCGGGGCTATTTGAATTTGTGTAATCGGAAGCGTTAGGTATTTCTTTCTGCTTCGAGGCTGGGTATGCTGCGGTGATTCATTTTCCATGTTGCTTTTGTTATGCAAAGCCTAGTCCACAATGCTATATACTTGATTCATTCTATAAAAGTTCTGGGTTCCCCTTTCAGTCGTAAACCCTAATTTTCCTGGTTTGTGAAGGCACAGAACCAGGCGCAGGTGAAATCTCAAATTTAAAGGTACACCGAGAGGTGTAGTGTTCGTTTTATTGTACTAGCCCGCCTACTAGCAAAATCAACAAGCGGGGGTAACATTTTGTACCCATAACTTTTCTAAGGGTACCACTCTGTACCCTCAAATTGTTGGGATAATTTTGTTTAAATGTTCTTCAACGAGCCAGAGACAACAAAGCCTCCAGAACCCCAGAACCCCCATTCTGCGTACCCTCAGATTATTTTCTGGAGGAAACCCCTGATGGTGGCTATCTAATATCAAGAACCAAGTAAATTAGTGTTGTTGGTAACACGTGTCAGTATAGCCTTCTTTGACAAACAATTATATCGGCGCTTCATTCCAACGCGATCAATTCCGACTAAATAATGCTATTTTCTCCCCACCTCTGGCTAGCTAACAGACTAAAAGACACAAAACTCGTGTAATTATATTTTCATTTCGTATTGACTGGTTTGGTGTGCAGCATACGCATTCTGTATATGTATGTCTATGTATACTATATCGATATAGATAGAATGCGTACGTCTTTTACACACACACACGTACATACATTCCGTGTACATTGCACACATGTGAAATGTACATTGCACACATGAAATGTACATTGCACACACGTGAAATGTACATTGCACACACGTGAAATGTACATTGCACACACGTGAAATGTACATTGCACACACATGAAATGTACATTGCACACACGTGAAATGTACATTGCACACACGTGAAATGTACATTGCACACACGTGAAATGTACAATTGCACACACGGGAAATGTACAATTGCACACACAGGAAATGTACATTGCACACGCGGGAAATGAAAAATAGCTTCATATATCTAGATATATCATATATTATAAACACGCATGAATACAATAAATAACTTGAGTGATTGTTACATAATAATGTAGGGGTGTGCCTTTTCCTAAACAGACAGTGCAAAGTGTCATTCCGTTTGGCATCACTGTATTGTGTCCGTGGGCCATCTTAACGTACATATACATACACCCAATAGGCAATACAAGTCCTAAGCTGTCTGCAGTGCAGAAGGTACTTACTCCTTATTCACCGAGAGAACAGTCGGCCAGTTCCTGGTGAAGACATGCGATGGTGTGGAAAAAGCAGATATATTTGATACCAATTTTTATATAGTTGATATAACTAGTAGAGCTCAATTTTCAGAGAAGTATTCAAAAGACACATTTCGGTTCATTCTGAAGAGCCCCGTTGTAGAAACCTAGTTGAAAGTCCAACCGTTCTGCACTTGGCTCAATTTAAGCACTATTTCTCTTATCTATTAAATATAACCTGCCCCTATTTGGAAGCACTCTGTTTTAGTTTCAGTTCTATATATTACATTGGACAGGACATGCCATTCTTTGTATTCGAAATCGCAACTGCAATTTAATCTTAGAGTTAGAACCCCTCATATGTTTTCGTTCAAACAGATTATATCCATTACATATATGATATTGAACAGGATATTCGTTTTGTATTCTATGAATTGTAATTTGAAACAAACCAATGACCATTTTAAAGTTGCAACTGATGCTTATGCATTTTATATAGTGTGAACAAATTTGTGTTCACTAATGTTAAGATGTTGGGTGACTGAAGAATGCGGTCTTGTCAGTTGTCTCTGCCCTGCATCCACCACACGTGAAAGTTTGCCGCGATGTAATTATGTATATTGTAATATAATTTAAACCACCGTGTATCGAAGTTATAGAAATATAAATAAAAGTATGTGTTTAATAATAGACACTTGAATATGAGTTACTGATCAGTTGCTTACTTAATGTTTATATAGTCTCAGGCCCAGGCTGAGATGGAGGGTGAGTGTGTTGGAGTTTTATGTCCTGCCAACATCTAAGGTCATCAGGACGTGGTGGGTATTTAGGGCCGTAATCGATTAACACGACCCGGGCGACTCGGGTCACCGGAGTCGTCAGAATTTCAAATCGAACACCGTGAGTGGAGTCCACAAATACAAGTGCCATGTGCAAAACGACCCGATCCCAGTAACCCACCACTTGGCTGGGGGTGGCTAGGAACGATGACGTCACATTTGTGCTGGTACCGCACTGCAGGATAACAGAAACCAGTACCAGTCGTACATGTTTTTTTTGGTAATAATCTAGATTAATGAAATGGAAATCCTATTTTGCTGTAGTTATATCGGTTAAGGCCCTGTCACATTACGGCGTATGGCGGGAGCGTATGGCGGCGTAGCCGCTTTACGTCATATACGTCGGCATACGCCGTATACGCTACTCATACGCCTCCAGATGCCGGCTTATGAGGCATACGCCGCCATACGCTTTCATAAATCCGTCCGTCCCCATTTTTTTGTGCATGCTCAAAAATTCTCGACCTACGGGGGCGTATGGGCCATACGTTACTCATACGCCGGCGTACGCTCCGCATACGCTCCTCGTACGCTGGGGGTACGTCGCCGTACGCTACTCGTACGCTCAAGTTGCGTCACGGGCGTATCTCGGGCGTATGCAGCGTACGCAGAACCTACATGTTGCGTATGAGAGCGTATGAAAAGCGTATGGGAGGCGTATGCGAAGCGTATGGCGGCGTATCCCCGACCTATGGTCTCGGTATATAAAGGCGACCCACGCCATTCCTTCGGTCATTCCTGCTCTGCTGCTCATACAGGATGGATGCCCAGGCACTGCAAGTACAGTTCCAGCTTTTCTACAGAGTTGCCCTTTATCACCATGAGCTTACTCTACTCCTCATGGTTCTTCTGGCGTCCCGTATCGAGAGACGAAGGAGGAGGGAGCGGCGGCGACGATCAGTGTGGGTCAGACCCTGGATTGGGAGGCGGCCACAGTTTGGCTTGTTCGACAAGCTCATGGTCGAGCTCCGCAGCGAGGACACCGCATCGTTTGTGAACTTCATGCGGCTGCCTCCCCAATTGTTTGACGAGATTGTGGCGCGAGTGGGACCCAGGATCGCCATTAAACCGACCACATTCAGGGTGTCGCTCGACCCGGCGCTGAAAATAGCACTTACTCTGCGGCACCTGGCATCCGGCACAAAATACCCCTCCATGAAGTTTGGGTGGAGGGTGCCCCACAACACACAGTCGCTGATAGTGCGTGAAGTCTGCAAGGCCATCGTCGACGAGTACATGGCCGAGGTCATGACGTGTCCGACGACTCCAGAAGGGTGGCGTGCCGTCGCGGACCTCTTTGCAGAGAGGTGGAACTTCCCCCATACCTGTGGCGCTCTGGATGGGAAGCACATCGCCTGCCGGTGCCCTCCAAAGAGTGGGTCGCTCTACTACAACTACAAGGGCTTTTTCTCCGTGGTCCTGTTGGCGCTTGTAGATGCGGATTACAAATTTATCTGGGCAGATATTGGCGGTATGGGCTCCGCGTCCGATGCCCAGATCTACAACGCCTCCGAGCTGAAGGCGTGCACAGAAGGTGGCACCATTGGCTTTCCGAACCCTGAACCGCTCGTCGACGGCCAGAAGGATGTGCCGTATTTCCTGATCGGTGACGACGCCTTTGCCCTGCGGCCGACCATGATGAAGCCGTACGGCAAGAGGGGCTTGACCAATGAAGAGCAAATCTTCAACTACCGGCTTTCCCGAGCTAGGAGAGTGGTGGAGAATGCCTTTGGCATTCTAGCCAACCGCTTCCAAGTGCTCCTGACGACTATGCAGCACCACCCCTCCAACGTGAAGCTCATCGTCAAGGCGTGCATGGTTCTGCACAACCTCATGAGGACACGCTACCCAGCGCTACAGAACATGCAGCTGGATCGTCCCGAGACAGCCAACAACAACTTTGTGCCTGGAGGTTGGCGAGAGGGCCACAACCTTCCTGACATTAACGTTGTACCTGTTAACCCCAACACCGCATCCAAGCTAGGAAAGGAACAGCGCAATCTAATTAAAGACTGGGTCGTCTCACCCGCCGGAGCACTGTCGTGGCAAGACAGGATGATCTGACAAAATATTTTATCAGTCTGTATGCGCTGTGTCTGTCTACTGTTTTTGCAAACATGTGTGTGATGTTGTGACATGTCTCCTGTTATATGAGATGCTAATTTGTTTATATGTCTAGCAAAATAAACGATATCATTTCATAGATATGAAAACACAATTTTACATGTCTGTTACGTTCTTTCGCTCCCTAATTTAAAGTCATCTAGTTAATGTAATTGTAATGAATCTCCTCTTTTTACATACATACTAAGAACACAGGGAAAAATAGAGTGACAGAGACAGAAAGGGGGAGACGAGTTAGAGGGAGGGAGGGCGGGGGAGAAGAGATAGAGGGATGGAGGGGGAGAAGAGATAGAGGGAGGAAGAGAGAGGAAGAGAGAGGGAGGAAGAGAGAGAGGAGGAAAGGGAGAAAGGGGAAGGAGAAACATTATTAGAAATATTTTAAATTTTATTTATGTTTTAATTTTAATGTTAATTGTACTTTAATATATAACAATTAAATGATGGCATGCCTTTACTGAACACGGACACAAAAATTAAAGTGACAGTATATTTATTGAAACATCTTGACATATAAATGTACCAACAATATATATACATATATACATACAAATAAATAAATAAGATAAATACGACAACATATATACATATATACACATACAATCACTTCTCTCCCTTGCCGTTGGCATCAGCTCCGGGCTGGCCGACTCAGACAAGTTCACTTCGGGGTCAGCGTGTGTCGGAGTCACCATGTCTGTGGCAGCGCCAGTCCCTGGCCATGGCGGACCCACAGTGGGCGGAGCAACCCCACGCACCACAACTGTAGGAGAGGCCCTCGTGTGCGGCACCATTCCTAAAGTCCGTACTTGTGCGGTTTGCGGTGGTGACGGCCGTACCACTGGCGGAGCTGGAGGCAGAGGCTGAGGCGGAAGACTTGGCAGAGGCGGGTGTGGCAGTGGCTGATGAAGACTGTGTGGCCCGCCCATATAGCGGTCCACATACTCCTGTGTCTGTGCAGGCCACTGGTGGGGTTGAGGCTGGTATGCCTGACTTGTAGGTGCAGGAGCCGGTGCAGGAGCAGGAGCAGGAGCAGGAGCAGGACCACCAGCCCCACAAACCACCGGTGCCACGAATGTTCCTTCCTCCTCCTCCAGATGGTGCGACGCCATGCGGTTGAGTGCACCGCAAATCGACACAAACCGCTCCTCCGGCATCGTGAGGATCATGTCCCGCATATAGTTGGCGAATGCCACTCGCTTCGTCACCGCCGGTGGAGGTGGAGGTGGAGGAGGAGGCGGCTGCATCACCTTGAGGATGTCGGCAGACTCATCGAACCTCTTGTGGATGGCAGCTGGGGTGTTGTCGACTGGGGCAGATCGCTTCCCTCTCCCCTTTCCCCACTCTTGGGATGTAGCGGGAGGAGTGGGTGGAAGATCCTCGTCCATCGCCACCTCCACATCGGTCCCGACATTCTCCTCCACGCTCAGGTCGAGCTGCGGAGCCGCGACAGGACTGGCCAACTGCAAAACAAAATCATAACATAACATAAGTAACATGAATGCAAATCGATATTTCGACAAAAGACACGACAAGTCAACAGTAAATCAAAATTATATAAAGCAAAAATAATTAACGTTAAATGCAGACATGGATTTATAACGATTATATCATGATACATCTATTGTCAATATCTCGATTTAAGAACAACTACACAACAACTCAACATTAAAGAAATAAATAACATTAACAAATTACTAGAATATTAGATGTTGCTAGGACGTAAAACAACAACAAACAAACATAAATACAACAAAAGCATAACATAACAAACTTAGAATACGATACTAATGGCCGCACTTGTCAGAACGAAAAAAGATTATGTACTTACACTCCTGCAGGGCTCCGGTCGGTGACGGACGACGGACCGCAGGAACCCGAACTTGCGCAGGATCCACTGCTCCCGCTCAGTCAGGTCAGCGGCTCCGTCCCCGCTCTTTTTTTTGTGGAGCCGCGTGTTCGTGTCCCTGAGCGACTTGAACCACTTCTGGAGATGGACTGTTGTGGTCCCCAGAAGTGTCGCCTGGTCCTCCCACATCTTGGCCTTTCTGTCTGAGCGGCGGTAATCCGTGAGCTTCATGTTCCAAATGATGGGGTTCTCCTGGAGGAAGTCCAACATTTGACCCTCCTTGAAGACCGACAGAGAACAGTCGCTCTTCTTGGCCCTCCGTCTCTTTGACGTGCCGATGGCAGCGGTGCTGGTGGAGGCGGCGGAGGCGGCGGAGGCAGCGGACGACGCCCGTGAGCTGCCCGCAGAGGCAGGAGATGGCGAGCTGGAGCGGGGACGCCAGCGTTGCGTCGTCGACCTCTCCACTTCCATCTCCAGCTCCTCCAGTGGAGAGTGGTGTTCTGGAGAGTAGTGTTGTGGAGAGTGGTGTTCTGGAGAGTGGTGTGGAGAGTGGTGAGGTGGCGAGGCAGGTGAGGAGGCTGGTGATGGAGAGCATTGTAACAAAGTCTGCCTCTTTCTGCCTCTCCCACGGCCTAGTCCTCCTCCTGTAGTAACAGCAGCTCTGGAGGCTGGTGTAGTAGCAGTAGTACTGGTAGTAGTAGTAGCAGTAGCAGAAGCAGCAGCAGCAGTGGTGTTCCTCTTAGCAGGCATGGTGGCAGAGTGAGGGGAGCCTGTTGCTCCAGGCTATATATACCCAGGAGTCACCAAGCGGCGGACCGCGGAGAGATACCATAGGTCGCGCATAGGTTTCGCATACGCTCCTCATACGCTCCTCATACGCTCCTAAAATATTCATACGCTCCTCATACGCTCCTCATACGCTCCACATGCCAATCAAAACAGTCAAAAAATGTCGCAGCACGCTCCCATACGCTCCTCATAGGCTCCTCATAGGTTCCCCATACGCTCAAAGGGGGCCCGAAAGTTCACCGAAGGTCGTCATACGCAGGTAAAAGCACGGCGTACGTAGGTTTTCAATATGCTCCCGCCATACGCCGTAATGTGACAGGGCCTTTATTAAAAAAAAGAAAGGTTTTGGATTAAGCCACCATTTTTCCACCCCGAACGTGGAGAAGCGTATTCGATTATTCGACCCGAGTCCGTGGTATGTGTGCATGCGCCAAAAAGTGGCTCGGGTGACCCGAGTTGATTAATCGAATACGCCCTAGTAGAAACGTATCTGACCTATAGACTACATCATGGTTCCAATAAATTAAGATATTAATCTTTTATCCAGCATTGCATTTACATCAATATAATCAGCACATCTTATGCCATGTGCATTTAGATTTAGAAAGATTTAGGCACTCAGACTAGTGTTAGAGCCAGAGCCATAGCTAGAGTACTCAATGCATTGTCAATGGCAGTGAGCAATCTCCATACAGAAAAAGTAAAATATTGATCAAACTACACCACCTAGAGACAAACCGTTTGGAACACATATAGAAAACATGTTTAACAAAAAGATTATATTAAATTGATAAGGTTAGGGTTTTGGATTTCTGTTACTTTTTAATAAAACTAACGTTTTTCACTGTGCGCTTTGGCAGACTCAATGGCCGTATGCCTTTGCTTTGCATGCGCAGTCGGAACCGCTATCGGGCCGTGTTGTGACGTCAGTGCTGGGAAGACCGAACCCGCTAGGTGGCGACAATTTAGTTTTGTATGATGCAAAGTCAAACCGATAGGCGACGGCAGCGGACGGGCAGGGACCCTGGAGTAGGTTAACGATTAACGCTAGGCGGCGACACTTGTATGGAGTTAGTTGTTCCGTAAGCCGGCAGATGGCATGGGAGTGTCCGTCAGGAGCATGAAGGGTCCCACTGTGAATTACCCATGTTAGCGCTGTAATGTAGCAGTCACACTACGACGACAAGCAGCCACGACAGCTCTGCGACAGCGACTTCCAGTCTGTCGTCGATTGTCGCGCAGGAGTCGCCGCGACCCCTCCGCGACAACTCCAGTTTCTCCACTATTTCTCGACTGTCGCCGAGTTGTCGCGGGGATTTTGGACATGTTGAAAAACTTCGGCGACAGCGGACGACAGCCGAGGTTGCGGCACTGTCGCGGCACTGTCGCGGCACTGTCGTCTTGTCGTTAAGCTGTAGTTGCTTCTCTCTCCATGTATGTGTCTCTGTGTCTGTGTCTATGTCTGTGTCTGTGTCTCTGTGTGTGTGTGTCTGTGTGTGTGTGTCTGGTCCGCCTCATAAACCTACATGTTTGCACAGTCCCATTCTTCATATTTCTCATGAAGACTGCTTCCTAACAGGTCCGCCGCATAAACCTACATGTTTGCACTGTCCCATTCTTCATATTTCTCCTGATATGACCTTAGATGTTGCTAGGACGTAAAATAATAACAAGAAACAAACAAACAATCATATTTCTCATGAAGACTGCTTCCTAACAGGTCCGCCGCATAAACCTACATGTTTGCATCGTCCCATTCTTCATATTTCTCATGGAAACTGCTTCGTGTGTGTCTGTGTGTGTATATCTCTGTGTCTGTGTGTGTGTATCTGTGTCTGTGTCTGTGTCTGTGTGTCTGTGTGTGTGTCTCTTTGTCTCTGTGTGTGTGTCTGTGTGTGTGTCTCTGTGTGTGTCTGTGTTGTGTCTCTGTGTCTCTGTGTGTGTCTGTGTCTTTGTGTCTCTGTTGCTGTGTGTGTCTGTGTGTGTATCTCTGTGTCTCTGTGTGTGTGTTTCTGTGTGTGTGTCTGTGTGTGTGTCTGTCTGTGTGTGTCTGTGTGTGTGTCTCTGTGTGTGTGTCTCTGTTGTGTCTCTGTGTGTGCGATAAACCACACACACTCACTATCACACTCACTATCACACTCACTATCACACTCACACTCACTATCACACTCACTATCACACTCACTCACTATCACACTCACTATCACTATCACACTCATACTCACTATCACACTCACTATCACACTCACTATCACACTCACTATCACTATCACACTCATACTCACTATCACATTCACTATCACACTCACTATCACACTCACTATCACACTCACACTCACTATCACACTCACACTTCACTATCACACTCACACTCACTATCACACTCACTATTACACTCACACTCACACTCTCACTCACAGCCACATCCACACCCACACTCAAACTCACACCCACACCCACACTCACTCTGTGTGTGTGTCTCTGTGTCTTGGTGTCTCTGTTGCAGAGACACACACACAGAGACACACACACAGAGACACACACAGACACACACATAGAGACACACACAGAGACACAGAGTCACACACACACAGACACAGACACACAGACACTGTCGTCCCGCCTGTTGTCTCGATGTCGTCCGGATGTCGTCCGATTGTTGTCCAACTTAGCCCGAATTTGCATAGGTCGTCGGGATTTCACAAAATCCCAGCCGCCGGGCTGTCGTCCCTCCCTTGTCGTCGTAGTGTGACTGCTACATAATGAATAACACATGGATAATGTTTTGTTGATTCTGCAGTCTATCAAGGAAGCCTTGGTGGAAACCAATAGTGATGAGAATTGCTGAGTGGAGAGGGATACACAGGTTGAGTGTTGGTAAATACACAGAGCCGAAATTCAGTGTTTGTTTGTTGTGGTTTTACATCCTAGCAACATCTGAGGTAATATCAGGACGGGTACCGACTTGTGACAGCGTGCACTCATGGCGACTTTATAGTGCTGTCCCACTGGGAAACCAGACCGCCAGCACCATGACCTGGTATCCCACTCAATCACATTATCCTGACATTGAGCATTCAGTAGATTAGACAGTTAAAACAGTGTGGAAATGATCATTTTAATGAAGTATTGGAAGTATTGCTCCACTGATTTCAATACAAATTAGCAAATGTATGTTCTGTTTGGCCAATCAAACCATTCTGAAATGTGAGTCATGTGACGTCACTGGCCAATCAATTCAAAGTAAACCTCATGTTCTGAGACAAATAATGAACAGTCCTTGGCTTGAAACCTCTTGTTTAAATATATTAGACCAACACAGACTCCCGGGATAGACGTAAATGGTTTATTACAGAAGAGACATTCCAGTTACATCGTGTGGTTAGATGCTATATTTAGTAGTTAATTGCCGTACAATAAGAGTCAGTTGGAGTGGAACAGAGAAGGGTGGGGTGGGGGGGGGGGGGGGGAGGGTGAGTGGCCTAATAAAAAGCCAGCCAGGGAAGGGAGATAGATGGCACAGTTTCCGGTGTGGGAGAGAAACCGGAATCGCACGGCGTGGATGACAACGTCCAGTATTTAATGGTTTTTTTATATCAGCAGAGTTGGTGAAATGGTAGAGAATACAAAATGGCAAGATGGCGACCACAGAATGCTGTCAATTTCACTTTTAAAATCCACTAAACTACATGTTTTATTATATTTATCAATTCAAAAGCTGGTAAATATGAAGATCTATATGAAAAATATATTTTTCTTCTTAAATTACAAATGTATGTTCTGATTTCATTTACCTAACCTTTCACCACTTTTTCCAATGGGTTGTTTTTCACCCCTACTGCAAGTATGGGGCGAACCCTATCTAGGGTGATTCAAGTCATTTCAATAGTTTATTTCAGACTCAGCATTGTGGTAATTACATAAAGTGGTCTATAGTGGGTATTTACATATAAGAATAAATGTGAACAAAATAAAAGTATTAGTATGAGAAGAATAGAAGTACAGGGTTAATAACGGGAGGGGGGATTTGGGTGACTTAATGCAGTTTTGACTTTGTTGTGACAATTTTAGTTAAAGTTGGATAGTCCGATGGTTTCGAATTTCTGTATTATTTCTGAGATAAATATATTAGATTGATTACTAGTATCTACTTTACATTAGTTCAAAGTCACTTTTATTTTAAATGGTAAACCTTTTGAGATATTTTGAATGCAAACATGGAAAATTAGTTTTGGCAAGCTTGCCAAAACTCTGACAGAGTAACACCATAGACTTCTGAGGTAACAGGTTCTGTTAACTTGACTCAGTATTGCCTTCTATGCAGAAACAAATGCTTCATAAGTGCATCAATATCTAAGTTAGATATGTCAAATCAAATCTAAATAATTGGTTTGGTTTTGAAAATTTGATATTTCATCGGACTATGCAGCTTTAATAGAGGACATTACCACGCATGCGCCATCGTCACGGTCCCGCAACCATAGTGTTCGTCGTCGTCGCCATCAGATGTCGCATGCGTTGTGAATATTGTGTATTAATAGTGACTGACTAGTTTGGTACCCTCCTAAAATTAAAAAGCAATGTACTTTTGGAAGTTTCAAAATATCCCAAACTTTGACTGACATGTGCATTTGAAAGGTAGTAATTTGTATGCGATGTGTCAACGGTCCCACAACCGTACTGTTCGTCGTCGCCATTAGATGTGCGCATAAAGTATTTGAAACCACAACTGTGCTTGATGCTGAAGTAGACTTTGTGACTGACTTCTAAGATCATTACCGACACCATTGTTGACTACATGTGAGGATAATAATAGCCACTGGAAGAGAAAGAAAGAAATGACGCGCGACTTAGTGACGTCACAGATACTAGATTCCACCCTCCCTCTTTTCATCTAGTTCAGAAACAATCGGTAGAGCTGTAGATAATTGCTAGTACTATTAGGAATATTGCCTTTCTACATCTTCACCTTCATCTTCTTCTTCTTCTTCTTCTTCTTCTTCATCATCATCATCATCATCATCTTCATCATCATCATCATCATCAAACTACATGATTGAAATGTGTATTCATAATGACGATTCATACTCGTTTTTATATGGAATTCCCCTTACACAATATTGAAATTGTTCAATTTCTCAGCCATCATATGAACAGTCAGGAAGCATCTATGTTAAACCTAGGATTGAATCAATGTAGTGTTGCATTGCAGTATGTGATGATTGATCGAATCGCTTTGAAACATGTTTCAGCCTATATATATATATATATATATATATAGGCTGATCTTCTCCTCCATGGTGGCGTTACAAGTAGCGAATGGGTGAGTGTGGCGATTGCTACTCATCGTCGTATTCATACCCAATAATGGCAATTAGCATTCTCTTGTAGTCACCATTGCAGTCGTCCTTGACAAAGCTGGACAAAGTCGTCTCGTACATCTCGTTAAACGCCAGTTTAATTTCAGCCAGGTCAACCTGCAAATATCGTTATAAAAAATAAAACTGTAGGGGGGTGTAATAGACATCCAGGCACGAGCTGAGAACAAAGGAATATGTAAATGAGATGACGTCAGAGACAAAGGGTGCCGGTTGTTCAGGACCCTGGACGGTGAATAAAGCATTGAGTATCCAGAAGTCAAAGTGTTCAGACGTCGTACTTTCACAGGGGGGTCACGAAGTAGATGGATTATTGCATATCTTTACCAATTCTGTGACATTTTGCCCACCGATAATTGTCACCTGGGACTTTTGCCAGCCGAACAGATTCCCCGCACTATGATAGAGAGTATGCACACATATTTATATACATAATGCCATATGCACATACACACACTAACGATATGTAGGCCTCCACACATTCGCATGCACGCACTCACACACAGTCATGTGCACACACACACACTCACTGACGCGCACACATGTGCACACATACAGAGTTTGGCAAAAGTCCCGACCGTGAAAGTGTTGGGAAGCAATTATCAGCTATTGGTGGCAAATCGTGGGTGGCAAATGTTGTGATGACATAAATATTTACCATCCTGTTATAAAGTAGTCCCCTAATTTTGGGTTTAAAGGATATAGACTGACATGTCAACTATAGGCCTACTAGTAGTCGTGGCTATAGATCTAGGCATACGCCATGACGTAGGCCTAATGGCGCACCAGACTAAATAGGGTCCCGGATTAGAACATACTGTAAGCCTAATGTAGCATATTTTACGCTGATTGGTGTAGGTCTATTCACCGAATAACAAACTATCAAACTGAGTAGGTTATGATGCAAGCTTGTGAATGTTGTGTCCAAAGACTAAGCGAATTCTAAAATGTTATCTGCAAATATAGGTTACTCTGCTTAACCTAAAGCATCGACAGTGGCATCCATTTCCTTGAATACATCTGAATTTTGCGTCTAATTATTGCTAAATTTGTAATCCATTTGCATCGGTTTTTTTTGTTTGTTTTTGTTGGTACATTAGTTGATTAAGCAGGGGAAGTTTCAATCGCAGAGGACTGGTCTTCCTCATTCTACTGCTCCTTGCCATATCCTAATAATGCTGAGCGTCTGGCTAGGAAGTGACAAGTATCAATTTTTAAGTCATTGGATTGACTTGACCAGGATTCGAACCCACGATTCCACGATCTACCAACACGGGAGACGGATGCTCTAACTCAATCGGCCATCCCGTCTGGTTTAACAAACAATTTTTATTGTCCATCTGCTATCGGCTTTTTGTTCAGCTGTAAAATATCTAATGACAAAAGATCGGGTTTCGGCACCATTAGGCCTACCCGATATCTCACTCAGCCAAATTATTCTGATACTGATGAAACCAGTCCTTGCCCTATAACCTACTGATCACACCGAGTGTCATGCTAGATAGCTGTTTTAAATCATTATCTTGCTTCAGTCGGGTATCGAACCCACAACCTCTCTCATAGTCACAGGTAACGAGTTAGCACTCCTGGGGGCCATATGTATGTGTCAGGGTTAGCGCTGCGAAGCTAGTTTTCGGCGGGTTTACCAGGTTAGCGGCGATAACTCTGTATGTATGTCTCAGCATTAGACAAACACTGCAAGCTTAAAGTCGCCTGCACTAACCCCAAGCCATAGGATGGTTAACGTCGATGTTAGGGACCGATTATGCCCAAATCTATTCAATGCGATCATATTTAACAGAATTACATACGCAATAAGTGAAATTTAATCAAATTAACCCTGAAATCGAACCGTTATTAACGCTGCCACCGCATTGGCGGTGTAATTCATATTGTCGAATCGACGAATGTAAACTAAACAAACCGCCACCGCCGCAGCGACGTCGATATCCATACTGCCAGAACGCCGCCGCATCGGCGGCAATATATTAGGCCCAAATCTATTCAATGCGATCATATTTAACTAACCCCGCCATGCTTTGGACACATACATATCCCGTGACACATCTGCAACACCGGCATTAGATAACCCGGGACCTGCCGTTAACACCGGAGCCGATAAAAAGTTGGTCATACATATGGCCCCTGACGATCTCGGCAACCCCGTCCAACAGGAATAAGTGGCACCTGAGAAGGACTAATTCACTACCCAGCCACCAGGGCTACTGTTAGTTAGTCCGTATGCCACCAGACGTCACCAGATCTCGACCAACCAGATATGTTTGAGCAGGGCCGCGTCGGAGATGTCTCGGAGATGCCGTTTGGCTTATTTGCGTTCAGGGTGTGTCTCAGAGACGTCCCGGAGACGCCTCCCATTTCAGACAGGAGGCAAAAAGCACCTCGAAAATGGCCGCCGTATTCAGTGGTTTTAGCCCACCAGAGCTCTTCTTTTCACTTGCAAATGGCGGCCATTCTGAAGACAACCTAGTGCTTTTGCTGTTCAGACTAGCGTGATGTCAGGGATCCCCCCCCCCCCCCCCGAGACGTCTCGGAGGCGTACCCTGAATGCGGTCCTGATCACAGCTGATCGAGTGAGAAGGGTAAACAACGACGGAAGAGGAGATCCACCGAGCTGACTCAACAAACCCTTCATTGAGCATTCTCTAATTCTTTACACTACTGATAAGGTGTAATTTCAACATAGGCAGAATCACAGTACATTTCAAAATGTAGTAAAACCTCTCTAACTGACCACCTCCACAGATCGACCACTCCCCTCTATCGATCGCTTTATTTGGGTTCCAACAATACCATTGTAACAACATTCTAGCTCCCTAAACCGACCACCTCGCTAAATGGACCACTTAAAGTCGGTCCCAAGGTGGGTCGATTTAGAGAGCTTTTACTGTAATTCAAATATGTGCTATAGGGCGCCTTACATAAATCAAATTTTAGATATTGCCAGGACGTAAAACTCCAACAACCAACCATGGATAAATTTTGTGATTATCTCTGAATACGAAGCTACTACACTGAGAAGGGTTCATTGAGTTGTTTCCGAGCTCGGAATTCCAACTACACAGTCATGTGCTGAAAATGGGCATGTGTTCATTGGTTTTACTTAGTTTTACCATATACGCAGCACAGCTACAGAGCTTCTGTATTTGTATTATTTTCAATAAAATCAAACAATTTTGCACAAACATGAATTCGCTCATATAATTTAAAACAGTGAAATCGGATATAACGCGATGAGTTTTCAGTCCCAGAATTCTTTAATTCAAAGGTAATTCAGTAAACTGAACCCCGATTTAGCGCAACCCCGCTTTTTTTCACGATGACTTTATGGACCACAATGGTTGCGTTATAACCGGGTCTCACTGTAATGTAATGAAATAGGTAGGCCCCGATACTAATACACAAATATCCATAATTAAGCATATTAAGCTGATAATCATTAAATTCCCCACATAAGTGAAAATGGACTTAAGATGATCGATAATAGGGCACCTGTCTTTCCTGCAAATTTATTTTGCTTTTATGCATCCCATGATGCACCACATGACTGGGATTATGCACAAAACAAGCCCGTGCTCGTTCAGTCTGTTGTTGTGCTTGTTACGCGTTTAGCTTATTATGTGGCTGGATGCCCTGCGCATGTCAGATTCACTCAGACATCACGGCCGTATTCGATTAACACGACCGGGGCGACTCGGGTCACCCAAGTTGCTACAATTTCAAATCGAACACCGCGAGTGGAGTTAAACAAAAACATGTGCCGTGTGCAAAAAGGCCCGACCCCAGTAACCCATGTCCTGGCTGGGGGTGGCTAGTAGGAATGATGATGTCACATTTGCGCTGGTACCGTCCTGCAGGATAACAGCTACCAATACCAGTCCTACATGGTTTTTTGGGGTAATAACCCAGATTAAATTTGGCATCTTTTTACTTCAAATGTCTGTCATGCTACCCATTTAAAATAAAAGTTACTTCAAATTAGAGTAAAGTAGATAACATTAACAACGTTCAATCTCACGTATTTATCTCAGAAAAGGGCAAACGTTCAAAACCATTGGACTATAGTCTGTGCAACTTTAAATTTTAAAACACAAAAAAAAACACGAAACTACTTCAGTGGTCAAAGCACGCAGTCCATTAAACAGATTATTAGCACCCCCTCCCCCCATGCCATTAAGGTATGTGTAGCAGGTGGTCCATTATACTTATTTAGGCTACTACTGATTTGGAAGGCTATCATAAAGTATCAACATGTACCAGGCTGTCTACACCACCTTGGATTCTACAGACACGATAAGAACAGTTGAAGCCTCCCTTCTGCCATCTTTCCCTGATTCACTGACAAGCTGGTGCTAATAGGGGAATATCCACATTTTCATGAAAATTTGCCATTAGTTCTGCCGAAACCGCTAGGTGGCACCAAGGTGTCAGTTTGATTTCCACGTTGGTTGTGGTTTTTTTTTGCCAGAGACTACTCTCATCCCTTCGTAGTCTGCTGAGGCTGACTATTGTTTATTGTCTATTCCACGTGATTCTGGCCGTAAATAGACTACATCACCATACCAGCGGCGCGGTGCATTGTGGGATGCGTGGAAGAAAAACAAACCTGCGAGAAGCACATGGCGCATGCTAATACACTGGGTGCGGCTATTAAATGTGCTAGTTTCAGTTCATCTCAGCTCTTGTTTGATACATAGAACACCAACTAAAAATATATATAATAAATTACGATATTAATCTTTTATCAAGCATTGCATTTACATCAATATAATCAGCACAACTTATGCCATGTGCATTTAGATTTAGATAAATCTGGGCACTCAGACTAGTGTTAGCCATAGCCAGAGTCAGTTTTACTTATATTATTCATGTTTTTATTTATATCCTATGGTTAATGACATATGTAGAACTAGAAAATTAGTAGGGTTAATCATATATTGATTATATATAAGTGCCTGTCAACAAGTTTGGCCTTTTAATATTTAGAACAAGAATTAATAATAGTGATGTGGATATCAGCCTTTAAGTGACTGATTGTTTTGTGTGGAATTGTATGTTTCTAATCTCAAAATGCTTAACTATGGCTAGTTTTGTCTTAGTTATATTGATCAGATCATTATATTGCATGTGTGCATACATGTTTATGGCAAATTGTTATGTATTTCTATTAATTTTGAATAAATTGAAGTTTTGCCCTATGCGTATTGGCAAATTGAATGGCCGCATACGCATTGCTTTAGTGCTCCAATCGCCGTGTTTCAGCGCAGTCTGATTGCGGTTAGTCTGTGTCTTCTGATAATCGAAATGAAAATTGACTGCACCGAGGATAGGATACGGACCTAGTTGATTACACGCTAACACGTCATGTGTGCCTTTAGATGTTACCGAGACGTTAAAACGTAGCAGAGACATATACATGACAGGTCATAGATGACCAGGTGAGAAGTGGCTCTTCCTGGCGACATATGTCAGCAGTGGTTTTGGTTCATATGTTGAGGAAGAGTATCCCTACCGGTATTGACATACACTATGCAGTGTGCAAAAACCACCACCCAATTGAGATGGCTCGGCAGCGACAAAAGGAGGAGAAATGGATCACCACTGTCCCTTATTGAACATATGGTTGCATGGTGATTCTCCCATTCTTTAAGTACTGATATTGTGTAGGACTAATTTAAACAGAAGTGGAAGTATGCTAAATTTCAAATACAGGCCTACTTCAAGTTCCAGTACTTTAATATGTGCCATACATATACACATGTCTGATTATGTCTGACTAATAATTAAGAAACCATTACTACTTCATCAGATGTCAGTGGAGGTCTAACCTGGTACCCTGATCTTTTTGAGGCAAAGACAAAGGTGCATGAGTTTAAACAGAAGCGATAATAGGGCACATGGAATAGGGAATATGGAAATGGTCTGTGGTCACCACTGTACGAGAAGGATGCTGAGTCAATTGAGAAGATCCAAAGAAGGGCAACGAAGCTTGTACATGGATTTGATGAAATACCTTACAAACAACGTATGCATCGTTTGAAGATCCCAAGCATGTACTACAGACGGGCCCGGGGGGATGTGATTGAAGTATTCAAATATATCCATGGTATCTACAAGACAGGCAGCCCCCTTATCAGAGACTCCAACACCAGGACCAGAGGACACTCCCTGAAGCTGAAGAAGTGGTACTCCAGACTGGACCTGCGACACAACTTTTCCGGCTTTAGGGTGGTTGACCTGTGGAATGACTTGCTGGAGAGTGTCGTAGCAGCAGAGTCAGTGAACTGTTTCAAGTCCCGACTGGATCCATACTGATCAAGCATTACATATATCTTGGAGCCAGTGACAGTTGCTACAATCCACCACATCTGAAGAGCTGTCTCGATTTCTATTAATTAAGAGTGGCTCTTCCTATTATAGCTGTATCCTATGGATTGAGTGATTGATTGATTGATTGATTGATGTTCTTCTCATGAGTTTGTTTAGCTTTGATGCATCCCATAATGTACCGCATGGCTGGGATTATGAAATGGGGAATATGAGTCACCATTTTATGAAATGATGTGAAGAATGTGGTGCTTATTGATTGGAGGAATGGTGAATATCCATAGCATCAATTTTGGAGAGATGCAGACGAAAGGAGGAAAGAGTCAAGTCAATTTCCGGTGAGCCAGGATGTGAGCTTTTGCGAGTTCAAATGTGCTGAAACGAGTTCAAATGTGCTGAAACGAGTTCAAATGCGCTGAGACGAGTTCAAACACGCTGAGACGAGTTCAAACGCGCTGGTTGCACTCCTCGTTGTCGCGCTGTTGGTGCTTATGTGGAGTGACCAGCCTGATGGGGCGTAATCGATTAATCAACTGGGTCACCCGAGCCACTTTTTGGCACATGCGCACATCCTACAGACTCGGGTTGAATAATCAAATGCGCTTCTCCATGCTCGGGGGACCAGACGGGATGGCCGAATGAGTTAGAGCGTCCGTCTCCCGTGCTGGTAGATCGTGGGGTCATGGGTTCGAGTCCCGGTCGAGTCAAACCAATGACCTTAAAATTGATACTTGTCGCTTCCTAGCCAGTGCGCGCAGGCATTATTAGGGTAGGGCAAGGACTGGTAGGGCTCAGGGTCAGGATAATGGACTGTGTGGATACAGGTTCATGGTGCCGAGCTGGCTGGTTTCCCAGTGGGACAGCACTATAAAGTTGCCATGAGTGCGCACTGTCACAAGTCGGTACCCATCCTGATATGACCTTAGATGTTGCTAGGACGTAAAACAACAAACAAACAAGCAAACCATGCTCGGGGTGGAAAAAATGGTGGCTTAATCAAAAACTTTTTTTTTAATAACGGATATAACTACTGCAAAATAGGATTTAAATTATTTTATAATTTCATAGTTTTGTTATATTTCCATTTCATTAATATGGGTTATTACCCCAAAAAAACATGTAGGACTGGTACTGGTAGCTGTTATCCTGCAGGACGGTACCAGCGT
>CM059187.1:60121514-60199675 GCA_030323885.1 Branchipolynoe longqiensis | reverse complement strand
GAAATGGAAATATAACAAAACTATGAAATTAAAAAATAATTTAAATCCTATTTTGCAGTAGTTATATCGGTTATTAAAAAAAAAAGTTTTTGATTAAGCCACCATTTTTTCCCACCCCGAGCATGGTTTGTTTGTTTGTTTGTTATTTTACGTCCTAGCAACATCTAAGGTCATATCAGGATGGGCACCGACTTGTGACAGTGCGCACTCATGGCAACTTTATAGTGCTGTCCCACTGGGAAACCAGGCCACCGGCACCATGACCTGATATCCCACTCAGTCACATTATCCTGACATGAGCACACCAGTCCTTGCCCTCCTAATAATGCCGAGCGCCTGGCTAGGAAAGAAAAACCCCCCCCCCCCCCCCCCCCCCCCCAAAAAAAACGGACAGTATCAATTTTAAGGTCATTGGTTTGACTCGACTGGGACTCGAACCCACGACCCCACGATCTACCAGCACGGGAGATGGACGCTCTAACTCATTCGGCCATCCCGTCTGGTCCCCCGAGCATGGAGAAGCGCATTTGATTATTCAACCCGAGTCTGTAGGATGTGCGCATGTGCCAAAAAGTGGCTCGGGTGACCCGAGTTGATTAATCGATCCATCAGGCTCATCAGGCTGGTCACTCCACATAAGCACCAACAGCGCGACAACGAGGAGCGCAACCAGCGCGTTTGAACTCGTCTCAGCGTGTTTCAACTCGTCTCAGCGCATTTGAACTCGTTTCAGCACATTTGAACTCGTTTCAGCACATTTGAACTCGCAAAAGCTCACATCCTGGCTCACCGGAAATTGACTTGACTCTTTCCTCCTTTCGTCTGCATCTCTCTAAAATTGATGCTATGGATATTCACCATTCCTCCAATCAATAAGCACCACATTCTTCACATCATTTCATAAAATGGTGACTCATATTCCCCATTTCATAATCCCAGCCATGCGGTACATTATGGGATGCATCAAAGCTAAACAAACTCATGAGAAGAACATCAATCAATCAATCAATCACTCAATCCATAGGATACAGCTATAATAGGAAGAGGACCTGTTAGCCACTCTTAATTAATAGAAATCGAGACAGCTCTTCAGATGTGGTGGATTGTAGCAACTGTCACTGGCTCCAAGATATACGTAATGCTTGATCAGTATGGATCCAGTCGGGACTTGAAACAGTTCACTGACTCTGCTGCTACGACACTCTCCAGCAAGTCATTCCACAGGTCAACCACCCTAAAGCCGAAAAAGTTGTGTCGCAGGTCCAGTCTGGAGTACCACTTCTTCAGCTTCAGGGAGTGTCCTCTGGTCCTGGTGTTGGAGTCTCTGATAAGGGGGCTGCCTGTCTTGTAGATACCATGGATATATTTGAATACTTCAATCACATCCCCCCGGGCCCGTCTGTAGTACATGCTTGAGATCTTCAAACGATGCATACATTGTTTGTAAGGTATTTCATCAAATCCATGTACAAGCTTCGTTGCCCTTCTTTGGATCTTCTCAATTGACTCAGCATCCTTCTCGTAGAGTGGTGACCACAGACCATTTCCATATTCCCTATTCCATGTGCCTTATTATCGCTTTTGTTTAAACTCATGCACCTTTGTCTTTGCCTCAAAAAGATCAGGGTACCAGGTTAGACCTCCACTGACATCTGATGAAGTAGTAATGGTTTCTTAATTATTAGTCAGACATAATCAGACATGTGTATATGTATGGCACATATTAAAGTGCTGGAACTTGAAGTAGGCCTGTATTTGAAATTTAGCATACTTCCACTTCTGTTTAAATTAGTCCTACACAATATCAGTACTTAAAGAATGGGAGAATCACCATGCAACCATATGTTCAATAAGGGACAGTGGTGATCCATTTCTCCTCCTTTTGTCGCTGCCGAGCCATCTCAATTGGGTGGTGGTTTTTGCACACTGCATAATGTATGTCAATACCGGTAGGGATACTCTTCCTCAACATATGAACCAAAACCACTGCTGACATATGTCGCCAGGAAGAGCCACTTCTCACCTGGTCATCTATGATGTTGGTTGTTGTAGTTTTACGTCCTGGTAACATCTAAGGTCATCTCAGGACGGTGTTATGTATGAATAGCCCGTAACCTATCCAACTGGCGAGTAATTTTCATGTCGATATAATAGACAAGATAACCATTCCGACTGCGCTGAAAACGGCGTTGGCACTAAAGCAAATGCGTATGGCCATTCAATTTGCCAATACGCATAGGGCAAAACTTCAATTTATTCAAAATTAATAGAAATACATAACAATTTGCCATAAACATGTATGCACACATGCAATATAATGATCTGATGAATATAACTAAGACAAAACTAGTCATAGTTAAGCATTTTGAGCTTAGAAACATACAATTCCACCCAAAACAATCAGTCACTTAAAGGCTGATATCCACATCACTATTATTAATTCTTGTTCTAGATATTAAAAGGCCAAACTTGTTGACAGGCACTTATATATAATCAATATATGATTAACCCTACTAATTTTCTAGTTCTACATATGTCATTAACCATAGGATATAAATAAAAACATGAATAATATGAGTAAAACTGACTCTGGTTATGGCTAACACTAGTCTGAGTGCCCAGATTTATCTAAATCTAAATGCACATGGCATAAGTTGTGCTGATTATATTGATGTAAATGCAATGCTTGATAAAAGATTAATATCGTAATTTATTATATATATTTTTAGTTGGTGTTCTATGTATCAAACAAGAGCTGAGATGAACTGAAACTAGCACATTTAATAGCCGCACCCAGTGTATTAGCATGCGCCATGTGCTTCTCGCAGGTTTGTTTTTCTTCCACGCATCCCACAATGCACCGCGCCGCTGGTATGGTGATGTAGTCTATTTACGGCCAGAATCACGTGGAATAGACAATAAACAATAGTCAGCCTCAGCAGACTACGAAGGGATGAGAGTAGTCTCTGGCAAAAAAAACCCACAACCAATGTGGAAATCAAACTGACACCTTGGTGCCACCTAGCGGTTTCGGCAGAACTAATGGCAAATTTTCATGAAAATGTGGATATTCCCCTATTAGCACCAGCTTGTCAGTGAATCAGGGAAAGATGGCAGAAGGGAGGCTTCAACTGTTCTTATCGTGTCTGTAGAATCCAAGGTGGTGTAGACAGCCTGGTACATGTTGATAGCCTTCCAAATCAGTAGTAGCCTAATAAGTATAATGGACCACCTGCTACACATACCTTAATGGCATGGGGGGAGGGGGTGCTAATAATCTGTTTAATGGACTGGGTGCTTTGACCACTGAAGTAGTTTCGTTTTTTTTTTTGTGTTTTAAAATTTAAAGTTGCACAGACTATAGTCCAATGGTTTTGAACGTTTGCCCTTTTCTGAGATAAATACGTGAGATTGAACGTTGTTAATGTTATCTACTTTACTCTAATTTGAAGTAACTTTTATTTTAAATGGGTAGCATGACAGACATTTGAAGTAAAAAGATGCCAAATTAATTTTGGCCAGCACGTCAAAATTCTTACACCGTAGGCCTCAACAGGAGCTGGGTCTATTAAATATGGCTTAGTATCCCCATTTATGAAGCAAGCCATTCTTCTTTTTTTTTTAATGAACACCAGTGTCTAAGTTGGATGTCTAGGATCAAATCTAGGTTAGTGTTTTGGTTTTTAAAATGTTGATACTTTCATAGGATTATAGAGCTGTAAACAAACTGTTAATGGTACCATTGTTAGTGCATGTCATGAAGCCTCAACAAGTTTACTGAGAGCAGACGACAACAATGGTTATTGGCGAATGAATTGCAACTCGTAGCGATTAGCTTAGTTTAATGCGGTTCTACGTCCTAACAATATATGAGGACCGATACACACATCGCGACTCGTGGCACTCGACAATGCTTCCCCAATTGGGATACTCTGCCGCCGGCACCAACCTGATGCCCCGATATCCCACTCAGTCGCATCATCCTGACACTGAGCCAACCAGTCCAATCCCTATCCCTATCAGAGTAATTCCCAATCGCAGGCAAGGTATGAATTTTACAAGTCTTGGGTTTGACGCGGCTGGAGTTCCTTGTCCTCCCACCGACCTCCCGCCTGGGAAGCGGGCGCTCTATATCGACTCTACCATCCGTTGCTCCCTGAGAACTGGCACTCACCTCTGCACGTGAGACGATGATCCGGATGAGGGTGTCGTCGTCTGTACCGAAGCCCTTCATGCTCTTGTAAAGACGCTCAGCGAAGAACCTAACGGAGTCGCGCGCATAGGCCACTGTAAGAAGAGCAGGGCAGCATGGGTTAGTTGGTTGGTTGTTGGAGTTTTACGTCCTGGCAAACATCCAAGGTCATATCAGGATGGGCACCGACTTGTGACAGTGGACACTCATGGTGACTTTTATAGTGTTGCCCCACTGGGAAATCAGGCTGTCAGCAACATGCCATGATATCCCACCCAGTACCATTATCCTGACATTGAGCTAACCAGTCCTTCCCATATCCTATTAATGCCGATCGCCAGGCTAGGAAGTAGCAAGTATCGAGTAGGGTTCTTGTCCTACATTCGTTGCTCAATTAGGTTGCAATTGAATTTTGCCAACCAAACAAACCTACCTAATTTATTTATCTTTAACAGAGGAGAAGCTATCAGTGCGAGATGCTGCCATAACATCAGGAGCAGGAAATCGGGGAACATATAATAGACACGAGCTCTATCTAGAATTATAATATGTTCCATACAGTGTCAGCTTTATCAGGCCAGGAGGCCATTCAACTTCCTGTCAATATATATGACAAAGAATTGGTAGGGTCTACAGAGTCGTAGCTAGGAATCTTTGTTTGGGGTGCCAGATAAATTCCTGTAACGGACAGGTGGTAATGACATGAAACATTAGGGGAGTATGGGGGGGGGGGGGTGTACCCCCCGCCCCCCAGGAATTTGTTTAAATCGAGAGACGGAAATGTCAGTTCCAGCAATTTCAGGGAAGTTACAGACTGGGTCGCCCCACGCTTCCATTGGTGGTGGGAGCTACTCCCTGCATCCCCTCCCCACTAGCTACGGCCCTGGTTTAACAACAAATTGTCTTCATTGTAAGCGTTTAGAAGTGATGTCTTTTCATTGCTTTGTTTTTAAACTATACAAAAACAAAGAACCATCAATGTTGTCCCAACGACCATTGCAGGTTATAGTAAGGTGAAATAAAGACTTTTCATTTCTTTCTTTCTTTCTTTGCTGTGAGGGTGCGGTGGGGTGGAATGGGATGCTTTAGCCTTTTTTACGGGTCGCGAAAACATGGGATCTTAGCACAGCTCCTTGTACCCAGTAATGCCTAAGTGAGCATTGTTTGTTGAGGTTTGAAATCCTGGCAACATCTAAGACCATATCAGGATGGGTACTGACTTGTGACAGTTCGCACTCATGACGACTTCATAGTGCTGCCGGCACCATGACTCGATTACGACTCAGTCACATTATCCTGATGCTGAGCTAACAGGTCCTTGCCCTCTCCTAATAATGCCAATCGCCAGGTTAGGTAGTGACAAGTATCAATTTTGTAAGTCATTGGTTTAACTCGGGCGGGTTTCAAACTACTGACCTTCCACATGGGAAGCCTGCACTCAACAAATTCGGCCTCCGTGTCTGGTCTAAGTAAGCATTGTAATTGTCATTATTGCACTCCCAATGCGGGGAGGTGTTGTCGAGATTGGTAGGAGGGGTTGAGGAAGGTGGGTTGTTTGTTTGTTGTTGTTTTACGTCCTAGCAACATCTAAAGTCATATCAGGATGGGTACCGACTTGTGACAGTGCGCACTCATGACGACCTTATAGTGCTTCCCCACTGGGAGACCAAGGCCACCAGCAGCATGACCTGATATTCCACTCAGTCACATTATCTTGACACTGAGCCAACCAGTCCTTGCCCTATCCTAATAATGCTGAGCGCCAGGCTCGGAAGTGACAAGTATCAATTTTTAACTCATTAGTTTGACTCGACCAGGATTCGAACCCACAAACTCATGGGTTCGGATCTCCTGATCTCCCAAAACAGGAGACGGACGCTCTACTCATTCGGCCACCCCATCTGGCCGAGGAAGATGGGGGAACGAGGGTGGGCGAGGATGAGAGCAAAGGTGACAGGTTGGGTACCGGTTTCAACTACATACCATGTGTCCCTGGTATATTCCCGGAAGTCGGATGTCAACCTTTCCCAGCTTTGTCTTCCCAATAGGCCCTATATGTTGTAAACACACTTAGAACCTATAATAATTCAAGAGATGTGGTTCGATTCCCGCTCTAGGCACAATATTTCCCATTTTCATCAGCGCCACCCCCCCCCCCCCCCCAAGAACAATTATATGGTTACTGATGACCAAACTTAGTAGGGTTCTTATCCTACATTCGTTGCCGAATTAGGTTGCAGTTGAATTGTGCAACCAACAGAAGATATTCTATGTGAAATAAAATGCTACTTCCTGGTTGGTGGTGTAGCAGTGGGCTGTACTGAAGACAGTGATTTTATCACCCCTCCCCCCACCACCACCACCAGCACCACCACCACAACAACAACAACAACACGACCACAGGCCTGAGTAGTAACTGGGTGGATACCAATGCCAGTATGCCGGAAGTGACGTCTTAGATAGGGTTGGGGGAAGATTGGTGCTTTGACTTGCGACCATCTTGAGAGGAGCCAAATGATCTAGTCCTCCCTCCCACACCATTGCACTATCGAACGACAGCGCCTTTAGATTGGAGTGGCAGTTAGAGGTACTGCTCATCAGGAATGAAGTTTGCCTCTCCGCTCCAAGCCTGGAGAATAGTAGAAAACCGGGAAGTATCAAAGGTCAGGCAAGGAGGTGTGTCTGTGTGTGGGAGGGTGGTTGGTTGGTTGGTTGTTGGAGTTTTACGTCCTGGCAAGACCATATCAGGATGGGTACCAATTTGTGACACTGCACACTCATGGCGATTTTCATAGTGGTGTCTCACTTGGAGACCAGGCCACCAGCACCATGACATGATGTCCCACTCAGTTACATTATCATGACACTGGGCCAAGCAGTCTTTGCCCCATCCTAATACTGCTGAGCACCTGGCTAGGAAGCGACAAGTATACATTTGAGAGTTATTGGTTTGACTCGACCAGGGTTCGAACCCGTGGGTTCGAATCCCACGACCTATCAACACGGGATATGGGTGCTCAACTCATACTATCTAAGGTCAGGCAAGGAGGTGTGGGCGGGAATGGGGGGGGGGGCGGGGTGGTGGGGAGGGGTGTAATTAAAGCCTCCGAGCGGCTTGTGGAACCCAACATGCAGGCTAGTGGCGGCTATGCATGTTTATTCATGCGGGCTTTGTTTATTGGGGGTTTGCGTCCTAACATAATCTAAGATCGCATAGACTCGGTACTAAATTAGTGACAATATGAGTAGTTTGTGCATTGTATAAGAGATGTTTGGTTATTTTACAACCCAGGATTACTCATAGATAATGGTGACGGACTGGCCGAAGCAAACAGTGTTATTGACATACATCCGTCTCTCATTTTGGTTGATCCTGGGATTCGAACCCTGGTCGAGTCAAACCAATGACTTAAAAATTGGTACTTGTCACTTCCTAGTCAGGCACTCGGCATTATTCGGATAGGGCAAGGACTGGTTGGGTCACTATCAGGATAATGTTACTGAGTGGGATATCAGGTCATGGTGCTGGTGACTTGGTCTCACAGTGGGGCAGCACTATAAAGTCGCCATGAGTGCACACTGTCACAAGTGGGTACCCGTCCTGATATGACCTTTGATGTTGCCAGGACGTAAAACTCCAACAACCAACCACACGTGAATGTGGTCAGAATCGGCCTTATGATTGTGGTTTTCTTTTGTTATGTTGTGTGCTGAATTGTGAGCGTACACACCCATATCACACTCAGTCATATTATCCTGGCACTGAACTAACCATCGCTTTCCCTATCCTATTAATCCCGAGTACTTGGACAGATAGTGACATTGGCTCGATTTGAATCCACGACTTTCCACATGGGAAAGCTGCCAGCACTTTTACCGTTTCGGTTGTTTCGTCCAGTGTTTCTGCGAACTGATGGCGATTTATAGTGCTGCCGCACTGGGGGTCCCACTCAGTCACATACTTCTGACACAAAGCCAACCAATCCTTGTCACATCCCAGTAATGTCAACTGTCAGGTAAGCCAGCGATATGCAATCAATTTGGTAAGTCTTGGGTTTGACTTAACCGGGGATTGATCCCGCGACCTCCCGCGCAGAAAACGGGTGGACGGTTCCGATTGATATGAGCGAGGACCACCAAAACGTGGCCGATTGCTGCAGTGTGACCTCATTCTGCATTTTGCGCTCTACTTGACCAAGGCAATTCATCTGGGCGTCAGGGCATATGTCAAAGGCGCAAAGCAATTCCAGCAACTGTAAGTACGATGAGAATGCAACCCAACGTGTATCTACACTGGTCCTCCTGCGCTGACTCATCCATATCCTGTATGAATGAATGCAGGAAGCTTCGGAACACACATCTGTGGTTTGACAAAACAGCTTTAACCACTTAGAAAGTAAGCTTCGTTTTCGTTTGTGAACGACTCATTTATGTACATAAATACATACATCTGCAGTAGTCTGCTGTGACCTCTCAGACAGGGAGCCACATAGACAGATAGGCGTGGATAGGGTCGTGACATCAGGGAGCCTAGACGGTGTAATGGTTAGCACACTGGCACAGAATGCAAGAGATGCAGGTTCGATACCTGCTCTAGGCACAATATTTCCCATTTTCATCACCCCCATGACACTGATTGCCGTTACCAGGATCCTGTACAAGCTATGTGCTGTATGGTTGTTGAACCTACGCTGTGTATGTATATATAAGTGCATTGCCTGTATGTATGTAATTGTAAGCATTAAATGACCATTTAAAAGACTTGCAATTCCACAGGGACAAGACAGTGTAGTTGTTTGCACTGACCTCTCGTGCAAGGAGCCACATAGACAGGTAGGTGTGGATAGGGTGGTGACATCAAGCAACCTAGGTGGTGTAATGGTTAACACACTGGCCTGGAATGCAAGAGATGTGGGTTCGATTCCAGCTGTAGGCACAGTATTTCCCATTTTCATCACCCTTACGACACATACCATTCTATTTCCCCCTCTGAAGTTTTACATCCTAGCCACATATACGGTCATATAAGGACAGCTACCGAGTTGTGAGAGTGCGCACTCATGGCGACTTTATACTATAGTGCTGCCCCGATGGGATACCTGGCCACCGTTACTCATCATCATCATCATCATCATCATCATCATCATCATGTCGGTCGCGATGCGACAAAGACTGCTTTCATTACTTGACTGCCGCTCTCCATTTAGTGTTACTATTTACTACCAGTAGCAACGTTTTGTGTAACGAATTAAGTTGAACAATTAATTTACTCAGAAATTTCCTTTCTGTCAGCCTTTCAGTGTACCAACTACTGAAGTGAGTATTAGCGAAATTTCCATTTAGGAATTTAAAGCTAGTTAATTCAGGACTAATAAATAAATAAAAGGATGTCAACGAAACAAGAAATAAGCATCATCTGCCTTACAAGCAGAATGTGATGACCTACCACATAACCATAGCTTCTTTTTTATTGTCTATCATATCCATCTATGCAGGTAGGCCCTTTGTACTAAGAGAGTATTTGTTTGTTTAAGCCCAAGTCACACCTACCCGGACGAGCTCCGGATTTTAAGCCGGTGTCATGGTATACAACCCCTGCCTGATCGCAGCCCCTGTCGTGGCTTCTGCGCATGCGCAGAGGTTGTAAACAAGCTCAGCTCGGCTGCAGAACGAATACACACTGCCAGTGTCTATTAAAGATTAATAGAAATGCACAACCCTAACCATATAAATTTAATATAATCTGTTCGTTGGATATGTTTTCTATATATGTTCCAGGGGGTTTGTTTCTAGGTGGTGTATAGTTTCATAGATATTTCACTTTTTCTGTATGAAGATTGCACTGACACTCAGAATATCCCAACTTTCACTATTTAGTCTATTATCTCTGTTTTTAATACTTTCAGCATAAATTGCTCTTAGGTTACATTAAATACTTCAGATCTTCCTCTTCAATCGCGCATTAAGATATTTTTAATCGATCCACTGAAAGTTTTTTAATTTATTTTACAAAAATAAATGCTTAGTCAACTGTCTTCACGGCAGGGGCTGCGATCGGGCAGGGGTTTTATACCATGACACCGGACCACCCCTGGACCACTCCCCTGGACCACCCCGGTCCGCCCCGGATAAAATCGCTATTTTTGATCTTTTTTGCCTTGCTCTCACACCTACACGGAGGAGCCATGGTCTATCCACGGACCACAGCACGGACAACCCATGACTACCCAGTGTAGTGACGGATTAGAACCAAATCAGCCCCGGACAACCCCCGACGACCTTCAGACTATTCCCGGATAGACCGGAGTATAAAATGACCCGGACTGCTCCGGGCGAGACACGGAGGACCCCCGGACAACACACGGACTACCCGGATGAGTCATGGATCACACACAGATGATGCCAGTTAAAACCAGATCGGAATATTGCCCGGATCGCCCCGGATCACCCCGGATGTTTCAAATATTTTGAAACATCCGGGGCTGACCCTGGATGATGCCGGATCACCAAGGACCAGCCACGGATCACCACACACCACCAAGGACCAGCCACGGATCACCACACACCACCAAGGACCAGCCACGGATGAGCCACGGATGACACCGGATCGCCACGGACCACGCCGGATCACGGATCGGGACTCGTCCGGGCCCTGATCCGGGTAGGTGTGACTTGGGCTTTAACAACCCCCAGCATGTAGCTATATCTACTTGACTTATTATTATTTCTGTCCGTATGCAGTATCTACGTAGTTGCATAGTTCGATGAAACCATAACATTTTCAAAACCAAAGCACTTAGCTAGATATTATCCTACATATCCAAATGTATTGTTTCACAGAAGGAATACTAATTCAATTTAATAGAACATGTCCCTGCGTCCAGCATTGAGTGTGCACACCAACATTAATTTGGCACGCTTTCTCTGAACTTTTAATCCTTAAAATAAAAATTAATTCAATCTAAAGTAAAGTAGATTACAATTATCAACCTAAGGTATTTATCTAAAAATATGGCAAGAACTTTGCAACTTTAACTGGTAGTATGTGACTTATTAGAGACAATATCTTTTTTCCTAAAGCCAAAATTTATTTCATATAATGGCACAAGAGTCTATTTCCATAGACTACTCACAGGGAATATACTCACCCACCATAAGGTCACAGTTATAATGAAATTAGAGCGTCGCCATGACCTTTGGCGGTCAAAGCTCTAATATAATATAAATATGGATGTATTTTATAGCTAAGACATCATCACCATGGATATGTCTTATAATTAACAAATCATCACCTATATTTTGCCAATGATATTGTAGTGGTCTGCACTGACCTCTCAGGCAAGTAACCACATAGACAGGTAGGCGTGGGGAGTGTGTTGATATCAGGGAGCCTAGGTGGTGTAATGGTTAGCACACTGGCCCGGAATGCAAAGAGATGTGGGTTCGAGTCCCACTCTAGGCGCAATATTTCCCATTTTCATCACCCCATGACACTGGTGCCGTGACCAGGATCCTGTACAAGCTATGCGCTGTATAGTTGTTGAACCTACCCTGTGTATGTAAGTGCGTTGCATTGCCTGTATTATGTAATTGTAAGCATTAAAAGACTTACAATTCCAGGGGGACGAGTGTAGTGGTCTGCACTGACCTCTCAGGCAAGTAACCACATAGACAGGTAGGCGTGGGGAGTGTGTTGATATCAGGGAGCCTAGGTGGTGTAATGGTTAGCACACTGGCCCGGAATGCAAAGAGATGTGGGTTCGAGTCCCGCTCTAGGCGCAGTATTTCCCATTTTCATCACCCCCACGACAATATTATTAAAGAGTGCAAATAATTTAAAAGGACAAAAAAAGGACAACCACAACACCAAACTCACTTTAAAGGCCACCTTTCACACATCTGATCAGTTGGCTAAAAGTTGCATTATAAGTTGGTTGGTTGTTGGGAGTCCTTGCAACATCTAAGGTCATATCAGGATGGGTACCGACTTGTGACAATGCGCACTCATGGCGACTTTATAGTACTGCCCCACTGGGAAATCAGGCTGCCAGCACCATGACCCGATATCCCACCCAGTCACATTGTCCTGACACTGACAATACAATTATTGTGGATTATTTGTTAAAGTATTTTGTCACTGTACTTCCAAGATTTTACAGCAATATAAGTGTCAACTACATAAAATAAGTCAATTAGATATGAGAAAGGTTGCCTTTGATATTAAATATGTGCATATATATATACACACATGTATAAATAAATCTGTTAAAGGCCGTCTTTGTTTATATATCAATCAAATGCAGTCTTTGTATATATTTATGCACATACATATAAACAGTAATTGTTTGTACATTCACATAATTAAGAAACAAATCAATCATAATTTTAAAGAAAAGAAAAAGAAAAGAACCAGATGCCGTTATTAATGGGTTGGAGTGGAATGCACGAAATGGTATTTACATCACAAGATGTCACGGAGGAGCCCGAAGTGAAAAACAACAACAATAAATCTCTCCTGTCTCCACACTTGGGAGAGGTGCAGGGGTAATGTGAAATAGGCGTGCAGGGTGAGTCGGCCAACCAGTGGACACCTGTGATTGTCGCGCGCTAGTAATTAACGCACTGTCACGTGACTACTTCCGGTACCACCGCTCTCCCATTCCAGCCCCCTGGGATGGCATGGGGTTCTAGAAAGGCAGCTCTGCAAGTTATTTGTTTGTTAGTTAGGGTATTACATCCTAGCAACAGTTAAGGTTATATCAGGACGAGGACCGACTTGTGACAGTGCCCATTTATAGTGACTTTATAGTGCTGCCCCATTGGAAGACCAGGGCCACGGCACCATGATCCGATATGATATCCCACTCAGTCACATTATCCCGATACTGAGCTAACCAGTTCTCGTCCATTCCTATTAATGCTGCACACCAGGATAGGTGTGTCGAGCATCGATTTGATAAGTCATTGGTTTGACTCGGCCAGGATTCGAACTGCTATTAGTGATATGGAATGATGTCTGTGTATGTTTGTCCATGTCATTTCACTTAAAACTGGCTTGTCCCAATGAAGCATCAACCTTTCAAAACCAACCAAAATAATTATCTAGATTTGATTTGACATATTTAATGTAGACACCGATGCACTTATTAAACATTTCCCTCCTTCAGACAAACATTATTGGGAAACCTCTTTTTTTTTCACACTTCACTTACTCTAACTGTGATTGTTTATTCGGAGTTGTGTATTTCAACATGGAGCTTTGGCTACTTGGCTTGTTCTATTTCTACTAATGATAGTGATGCTAGTGTTAGTTCGCACTATGTAATCTATCTTTGGACGATTTGAGGTTTCCACCCTCCAGTACCATGGTAGAAACATAGGGGGCACCACCCCCCACCAGCTGCAACTGCCTCCCACATGTAGTAGCAACACCAGCGGCCCTCACCCCATCACAGCTGCCACTGGCGTGCCCATGTATTGTTTACACACACCAGATTGGTTGCATCTTTTTGTTCAGCAAGAAGCGACAATGCGCGATAATCTGTTTTATATTTAACACCTATATTATCTAGTATCGATAATATGTAGTGTATGTACTATATATATATAGAGCATATACAGAGCATACATAGAGCATACATAGAACATACATATACCATTCATAGAACATACATAGACCATGCATATAACATACAGAAAGCATACATAGAACATAAATAGAGCATATACAGAGCATATATAGAGAATACATATAGCATAAATATAACATACATAGAGCATACATAGAACATAAATATAGCATATACAGAACATATATAGAGAATACATATAACATAAATAGAGCATATATAGAGCATATATAGAGCATATATAGAGAATATATAGAGCACATATAGAGCATACATACATCATACATACATCATACATGCATCATACATACATCATACATACATCATACATACATCATACATACATCATACATACATCATACATACATACATCATACATACATCATACATACATCATACATACATCATACATACATCATACATACATCATACATACATACATCATACATACATCATACATACATCATACATACATCATACATCCTACATACATCCTACATACATCCTACATACATCCTACATACATCATACATACATCATACACACATCATACACACATCACACATACATCACACATACATCACACATACATCATGCATACATCATACATCATACCTACATCATATATAAATCATACATAAATCATACATAAATCATACATACATCATACATAAATCATACATAAATCATACATAAATCATACACACATCATACATAAATCATACACAAATCATACACAAACCATTCATACATCATACATACATCATACATACATCATACACACATCATACATGCATCATGCATACATCATTCATACATCATTCATACATCATTCATACATCATTCATACATCATTCATACATCATTCATACATCATACATACATCATACATACATCATACATATATCATACATAGATCATACATAGATCAGACATAGATCATACATAGATCAGACATAGATCATACATATATCATACATAGATCAGACATAAATCATACACAAATCATACATAAATCATACACAAATCATGCACAATTCATACATACATCATACATACATCATACATACATCATACATACATCATAAACACATCATACATACATCATAAACACATCATACATGCATCATACATACATCATACCTACATCATACCTACATCATACATACATCATTCATACATAATTCATACATCATTCATACATAATTCATACATAATTCATACGTAATTCATACATAATTCATACATCGTTCATACATCATTCATACACCATACCTACATCATACATAGATCATACATATATCATACATATATCATACATAGCTCATACATAGGTCATACATAGGTCATACATAGGTCATACATATATCATACATAGATCATACATAGATCATGCATATATCATACATATATCATACATAGATCATACATAGATCATACATAGATCATACATAGATCATACATAGATCATACATAGATCATACATAGATCATACATAGATCATACATAGATCATACATATATCATACAAGGGAGAACCATTGAGTGCATTATGACTGAGTCACTGTCCACTAACAGTACGACACATTCTGTTTGAGTGCGTAGATTTCATGGCCTTGCATTAACACTGTTTTCATGTAAATACCATGCGAGAGCTCTTTACCAATGTAAATAACAAACGAATCTGAAGAGTTCCTGCGAACAACCGGGCTGTATTACCTGTAATGTTAGCTATGTTTGGGAGATAAATAACTGTCAATTGACACAATTTAAGCACTTAACAATTGCATCAGAGACAACTTTTGATGTCATTTGACATATATATATACCTGATCGCTTTCGTATTTGTGTACATTTCAACTTAGGCATGTGAATGTGATTAAGAAGATTGACAGAATAGATAACACTAGCTTTTCATCATGAATATAACCCTTACTGCTGACATGGCATCAAACCATTAGCATTCAATCAATAAATATATCAATCAATAAATAGATGTTTATATATATGTAGTAGTCCAGACATGAGCTCCACTACCATACAGTGGCAGCAAGGACTGCTCCGTCACCATTGCAGTTTACAGCAATAGGTGGCAGTACCGTAGCCGCCATGCAGCGCCGTGACAAGGCTGCCACCTACTGCATGCAGCTAGTGCAACCTCCCGCCCAAGGAAGTTGACGTGGGACCCGGCAGGGCAGAGGCAGGTCACTTGATTGTGGACGCTGCAGTGAGCAGAGAATAAAGACGTGTGAAGCAAGCATCCTCTTTCTCTTGCTTGCTTGGGGGGTCTACAGTGTGAGGGTCAAGTTCCGGGCGGCCAACAAAGGGGCCCCCCATCACATATACATATATCAGACTGAACAGGGGTCTCTCACAATTGTCGATTTTTCATATTCACACTGAGATTATTTATTCTGAAAAGTACTATTCCCTTCCATATTTAATAATTTCACAATTATTTCTCGATTATTTCCTGGATAAAAAGAGTACTTGCACAAACATCATGCTTATTTTCCCCATTTCAAACACTTCGCTACGCTCATGTCAGACTTGAATCCTCTCTAAATGTACATGCATTTTGACAACAGCTCCCTCTCCCTGGCTAACCTTAGAATCCAGAAAATGTCATTAGATGCTATTTGTCTGCCTTATCCGCCCATACACACTCCACCCAAATGTAAATTTACTGTACAAACGGCTTGAAATGTAAATGAGACTGTCTCAAAATGTGCTAAGCAATATGGGACAAGACCTTTTCCATAGTAACAATCAACACATTATCTACTTATGAATTTGCTCATTATAAACTGATTTGTTTTTTACATGGTGTTTCATAATCCCAATAGAATACATATTGATTTGAAGCAAATGTCCTTGTGTTTTCAGTGTAACCGTTTCTGTGCTGTTTTATGTCAATCGTTACTATGGACAAAAAAAACGAAAAGTTAGCACCTTTTGAGACAGGCTCAAATACATTTTAATGGAGGTGTTGTGGAAATGTACTTCTGATAATTGACTTTCGCGATTGGAACTGAAATGTATATGTTCTCAGACCCCCCCCCCCCCCCCCTCCCACCATTCACTTGCCTCCTTCCGCCTCCTCCAGCTTACACGCGAATGATCAACATTTCATAGAACAGTTTTAATTAGGACATTGACCTTTACTCGGTTCCACCATTCTAATCTTTGTAGGAGTAGGAACATGTCGACAGTTCTGAAGGACCCCCTCAGTGCACAACTGATGTTCATAATGTCCATTACAATATTCTATGATAATATCCACTGTGTAATCGTACTGACCAACGACCTGGACGGTTTCATCAAATGCACATCCGCCCAAGCTCTTTTGAATTCCACTTATAATCTTGTGTGTGTATTTTGTCGATAACCAATTAATGGGTAAAATGCGTTGAGATTTCACCTTGTATTGGCTCTAAATTGACTTCTCTATCTGTTAATGTTATAGCCAATTAGTAAAAGCTTCTCACAAACCAATTATGAAGGCAAGGATTGCTCAGACTTGCTGAATGGGTATCGATATGTAAAGTACCCAGGACCAGGGCACACGCAATATACCATTAATATTAGATCTAAATGATCTTAGCAACATAATGATCTTAGCAACATAATGAAGTGCACACTATGTACATGTAGCTAATAGAAAATCTAATGCACTACACCTCCGTACACTACGTTCGTTGGTTGGTTGTTGGAGTTTTACGTCCTGGCACCATCTAAGGTCATATCAGGACGGGTACCGACTTGTAACAGTGCGCACTCATGGCGATTTTATAGTGTTTGCTCTATCCTATTACTGCCGATCTCCTGGCTAGGAAGCGGCAAGTATCAATTTTTATAAGTCATTAGTTTGACTCGACCGGGAACCGAACCCGTGGGTTGGAATCCCACGATCTACCAAAACGGGAAATGGACGCTCAACTCATTCGGCCATCCCGTCTGATCAATAACAATCCGAAAGACATAATCCCACATATATGTCAGAATACGGAGCAGTCCTCATCGAAGGCCTACGTGTTTTCAAATGAACCGAAGCCGAAGCACAAATACCTCATTTGAAATCACTCTACGCACTCGTGATGCAGGCCTATGTTTATGCATTATGCAAGCCGTATGTGTTCTGATTCTAATTCAAAAGCACACAACTAAGTGATTGAAGTATTTAAAATTATGAAAGGTTTTGATAAAATAGATATGAACCAATTTTTCACCTTGAATCAAAGAGAAGGCAGTCGGGGCCATACTCTCAAACTAGTAAAACCCAGAGCCATTTCAAAGTTAAGGCAACACAGTTTCTCAAACAGGATCATAAATATATGGAACAGTCTCCCACAAAATGTTATTGATGCCGAGTCAATAAATTCATTCAAGAACAGATTAGAAAAAGCATGGGCTGATGATCCAGGGAAATTTGACCCCTTATTCACCACATGCTACTAATTATTCCTTGTGTTGCATATTTACTTGCACTCAAGCAAAAATGAGAGACAAATAAGTGTTCACACTTCCTGTCTACCATTCGCTATTTAAGTATCATATTCTGTGTGTTTTCATGCTTATTGATTATTACTACGGCGCCCTCACCTCCTCATCTCCCTACAACTGGATGGGACCTTGAAATGAATAGTAACACTGCATTCATTAAACTAAACATGTCATGAAACCTTCATTAACCGGCTTTGTGATTAAGAAGCCTTTCACGATAAAATCATACACACGTGACGCACGTCTCCCACACAGCTCGGGTAGAGAGTTTCAGTGTCCATATCCATGCAGAATCAAAACTGACAGAAATGTAAATTGGATACATAGGGAATAAGTCCATTTCGACCCGTCTGAATACTGTTAACTTGCTCTATAGTTGGCTAGCCTAGATACTGTAGTGGTCTGCACTGACCTCTCAGGCAAGTAACCACATAGACAGGTAGGCGTGGGGAGTGTGTTGATATCAGGGAGCCTAGGTGGTGTAATGGTTAGCACACTGGCCCGGAATGCAAAGATGTGGGTTCGAGTCCCGCTCTAGGCGCAGTATTTCCCATTTTCATCACCCCCACGACACTGGTTGCCGTGATCAGGATCCTGTACAAGCTTTGCGCTGTATGGTTGTTGAACCTACCCTGTGTATGTATGTGTTAGTGCATTGCCTGTATGTATGTAATTGTAAGCATTACAATACTTACAATTCCAGGGGGACGAGTGTAGTGGTCTGCACTGACCTCTCAGGCAAGTAACCACATAGACAGGTAGGCGTGGGGAGTGTGTTGATATCAGGGAGCCTAGGTGGTGTAATGGTTAGCACACTGGCCCGGAATGCAAAGAGATGTGGGTTCGAGTCCCGCTCTAGGCACAATATTTCCCATTTTCATCACCCCCACGACAATACTATCATGTAACACTATCCTCAAGTGGAGAAATTCTACATGGCTCTAGAAACGTGACCTATGTTTAAAGCACACTATAGGAGGGTGCCGACATCCGGGTACTTAGCCCATCGCGCCCTAGCAACTAATCGGGCCGGTGAATACAATGGCAGTCACAGCATTGAAGCAGATGTAAATAAAACAAAAAGCACAAATCTATTCACTGCTATGATCTAATTATGTTATTTAGAACCATGAATATTCACTCGGGGGTTGAAATAATGTTATATAGGACCATAGCTTACTCAATAAGTGAAATTTGGCTCAAATTAACCCAACATCTGAGGGATATGAAGGCCGCCACCGCATCGGCGGTGTTATTGCGAATGTAAATAAAACAAAAAGCACAAATCTATTCACTGCTACGATCTAATTTTGTTATTTAGAACCATGAATATTCACTCGGGGGTTGAAATAATGTTATTTAGGAGCATAGCTTACTCAATAAGTGAAATTCGGCTCAAATTAAACCCAAAATCCAAATGATATTAAGGCCGCCGCTGCATCAGCAGCGTTATTGCAAATGTAAAAGCACTGCTGTCATCTGATTGTTTTCACTGCATCAATATGGTGGATCTTGTTGTCAACCGGAAGTGACCTGAATGCACCCCCTCCTATATGGTGTTCTCTGTGGCGGAGTGGTTGGGGTGTCTGGCTTTTTTCTAGGTCGGACTCCTGATCTGGGGGTCGGTGGTTCGATTCCCCATGCCCCCATCTCTGCCAATTTGGATTTCCACCGCTGTGTGTAACTTACAGCGTCATCAAAGGCCGGTTGCTCTCATGCCATGTCTGTGTGGTGTGGGAGGTTAAAAATCCCTTCGGTCGTTAAAGGCTCAGGCTTTCTATCGACAAACTGTCTAATGGTGAAAACAAGCCTATTCAGGCTTATCCATGATAGGCAGTATAAATCTTCAACAACAAAATATCAGTCGTGTGAAGAATGCGATAATTACTGTGCAAATGCTCAATGAAGGGCTTGTCAACTTGACCCAGTAGCCAGGTGGGTCTCCTCCTTTCATCAATGTTTACCATTTCCGGCATACGGCGAGAGATGCGAGACCTAGGCGTGCGCCAGTTCCGGTTAGTGGTGACTCGTGGAACTAACCAGGCACCGATGATGCCATTGGTAATAAATAGTATTGGCATGTTAAAGTTGCATAATCCGATTGTTTTGAGTTTCAGAAATTTCCTGAGATAAATATATTAGGGTGCTCGTTATAATGTACCTTACTTTAACTTGAAGTAAGTTTTATTTTAAGTGGCTAAATTTTGAGATATTTGATGTGCAACCATGCAAAATTAATTTTGGCAGGCTTGCTAAAACTCTTACACCATAGCATTCTGCAGTAACATGATCTATTCAATTGCCTCACTATTCCCTTCTGTGTGGTGACAAATGCTTAATAAGTGCACCAGTATCTAAGCTAGATATGTAGAATCAAATTTAAATCATTGTTTTGGTTTTGAAAATTTTATGATTTCATCGGACTATGCAGCTGGAAACTATGCAGCACTAGCTATCTCTATGCATACACACCCATCCACTGAGAACCAGAAAAACAACTATGAAGACATCCACAAACACACAGACACAAAGGAGAGAAAACGCTCATTGCCCACTCAATGAAACAAGTCTTAACACCCAAGTGGCGGCCACCCGATAGAGGCATCCCATAACACCCTGGGGAGTTACGCTGATTACCTGAGAGTGCAATTTGATCCCAAAGCAGGCACTGAAGCGTGGCCTATTATGCATTTGGGGATTAGGCGGCGGTCTGGGGATTAGTACTTATCCTAACACGCAGTCAATGCCCCCTCACAGACAAACAGTGCTCGCTATCTGGATAGACTATGCAATCGGAGTACTGGAGAGGACTTGGCTTCCCTCTAGCGGCCGTTTGTGTGAATTGTTTCATTAACCATAAGGAGTGGCCCTTTGTTTGTTGGGGTTTTGCGTCTTATCAACATCTAAGGTCATATCAACTATCTATCTGCTACTGAAATACAGGCAATCAAATACCTTATCAGCAGCTACTGTGTGATAAGACAACACCAACACTACAGCTGGCCAGCATTGAAAACAAGCCTGAATACCCAGGCTTAAATGCTATGGACAGTATAAATATAGCCTCAATAACATTTTCTTTTTTTTTAAAGATATCAGGATGACTACCGATTTTATGACAGCGCATGCTACTCATGGTTACTTTATAGTGCTTCCCCAATGGGATACCGTATGTGCCTGTACAATGAGTCGATATCGCACCCAGTAGTGTTATCATTCACATTATATTATCACTGAGTCAACCGCTCCTCGTGCTCCTTGTTGCTTCATAGCCTGGTGCCGAGCACGAGGCAACACTGAGAGACTGGGTCACCGAGCCAGTCGCATTATCTTTTGTTTTGTTTTAGTGATTGTTTGTTTATTCTGCTCATAATGGTTAAGAGCATGAACTTGTTTTCTCCGCTGTGCAGTCATGGTCATAATCCATATGGATTGATTTCCTTCATTATCTGCTAACAAAACCAACTCTTGCCCTAGCCTTGTAATGTCAAGCGCCAGGCTAGGTAGCGACGAGTGTCAATTTTGCAAGTCATTGGTTTGATTCGAACCCATGCCCTCCTACAGGGGAAGCCAGCCAGCAGTCTTACCGATTCGGCTATCCCGTCTGGTGCTTAAAAGCCAGGAAGTAACTAACTTATTCAGGTTCGATTAACTTAAAATACTATCAACTAATAATTTTTTTTCTGACGGAGAACATTGACTTGTGTTTGTTTGTTTGAGTTTTACATCCTGACAACATCTAAGATCATATCAGGATGGGTACCGACTTGTGGCAGTGCACACTCATACACCACTTTATAGTGCTGCCCCACTGGGAGACCAGTCCACCGGCACCATGACCCAATATCCCACACAGTTTCATTATCCTGATACGGAGCTAACCAGTCTTTGTCCTATCCTATCCTATCCTATCCTATTAATGCCGAGCGCCAGGCTATGTATCGACAAGTATCAATTTGATAAGTTATTTGTCTGACTCGGCTAAGATTCGAACTCCAGACCTTCCGCACAAGAAGCCTGCGCTCTAACGATTCGGACACCACGTCCGGTTGGGAGAACATTGACTTTCTAGCACTAAATAACGACGATGATGATGATGATAATAATAATGACCACTAAGGGTACTGGGCGACTATATTTAGAGTGTTTCGGGAAGGCATTGGCTCATCAAAGATAACTAAATTAGAGGCAATGACCCATTGCCTTTGATTAGGCGTGACCCCCCCCCCCCCCCCCGTCCCCCACGCTACCTCCCCCTTTCTTGCACTCACCCCGCACTCATCCTCTCCTCCACACCACCAGACAGGTTGTCACCACATTACAGACAATTCCCTCACCACCCACCCTCCTGCCTACAAATCCTAGCTTCGGGAACTGCATCCATAACACGAGTTATTGATCCATAAAGCCGACAATATTCTGCTAGCCTTGGGTAGTGAATAAATGGACTGCATGCATTAATTTCACATCCGTGTTCTGTGTTGGTTGGTGCATTTCAGGTCAATCATACAAGTTCAAAGATACCTAATTACATTATCCACAAGACCAGACGGGATGGCCAAATGAGTTAGAGCGTCCGTCTCCCGTGTTGGTAGATCGTGGGGTCGTGGGTTCGACCCCTGGTCGAGTCAAACCAATGACATACAAATTTATACTTGTTGCTTCCTAGCCTGGCGCTCGGCATTATTAGGATAGGGCAAGGACTGGTTCGCTCAATGTCAGGATAATGTTACTGAGTGGGATATCAGGTCATGGTGCTGGTGGCCTGGTATTCCAGTAGGGCAGCACTATAAAGTCACCATGAATGCGCACTGTCACAAGTCGGTACTCTACATTAGATGTTGCTAGGACGTAAAACAACAACATTATTCACACAAAAAACCCAACAACATCAATCCACTCAATTACATTGTCCAGAAGAATCCGGAATAAAGCCCAACGCCCAACCCTGCTCTAAGATACCTTATACATTAGCCTATCGGACAATCTGGTGCTTTTGAGATAAAGGAACTTGGTGACACATACACACTCTGGATATAAAATTCTCACTTGTCTTGCATTGTCAACCCTTGGTCACTGATGATTTAGGCGGCAATATGAGACGTCACGAGAGGGCGCTGCGGTTGTCGGGGTGTATTACTAACAAATTACCAAAGCCAAAAAAACATAGCTTTACTAATGATAACCAATGTAGGACGGGCATAGTATTATCTAGAACTAGAAGCATTTGGAGGAAAAATTAACAACACACCTGCTCTAAGATACCTTATGCAGTAGCCTACCGGGCAGTGAGGAGTTTCTGAGACAAGAAGGGAAGTGGGAGGCACACTATAGATGCAAAATTCGCACTTGTCTTACCGACTATGCAGTGTCAACCCTTGGGCACTGAGGATTCGGGCGACATTATCAGCCGTCACGAGAGGTCGCTGCGTTTGTTGAGTATGTATCACCAACAAATCACCGAAATAACCACGTTACCAAAATACAGACAGTTTTAGTTGGTTGGGTGGTTATTGGAATTTTACGTCCTGGCAACATCTAAGGTCTTATCAGGACGAGTACCGACTTGTGACAGTGTGCACTCATGGCGACTTCATAGTGCTGCCCCACTGGGAGGCCAGGCCACCAGCACCATGATCTGATATCCCACTCAGTCACATTATCCTAACACTGAGCCAACCAGTATTTGCCCTATCCTAATAATGCCGAGCGCCTGGCTAGAAAGCGACAAGCATACATTTTTAAGTCATTGGATTGACTCGACCAGGGTTCGAATCCCACGATCTACCCAAATGGGAGACGGACACTCAACGCATTCGGCCATCTCGTCTGGTCGATAGTTTTAGTAAGACCACATAATATCCGAAGAGCGTAGCCTGCTGAGTATTCCAGGTTTTAATAGCACGACTAAGGCATGCTTTACCCATATCTATAAACATTTAGTATACTTCCTTTTTCAGAAAATTAACAAGGAACTACTAGTAATGCATGCCCTGAGAATGTCAGCTGCCAGACAGCATTGCCTGCCATTGTTTGGACACGCTGACATGTGCAGGTGCATTATTGAACGATAGCTAGGAGGGACGGTTACGACCTTCTCCCCCCCCCCACCCACACACAGTGCCACCCAACTCCGATGCAAACATAACAGTAGCAGAAGAAAAACGCTTACTAATAATATATTAAAACGGGCATCTTTCATTTACAATCGTGTCCCCCAACTTTAAAGTACCCATTTACGGTTGGTTGACTGTTGGGAGTTTTACGTCCTGGCAGCATCTAAGGTAATATCAGGAGTCCCATTTATGAGTTGTAAACACCCTCCATGAATGAAGATCTAAAATAAGTGCTAGATTTTGTTGTTGCTTGTACTCTGATGTTGCGAATATCCCCAGATTTTACGAATGGAGTTGATCATTTGAACTGCAAAATAATCGATAGCTTTCAACTGAAGTTTCCATTTGAACTCAATTTGAACTACAGTAGTCTGCTGACCGCAGCATTTACCAGTGTAGTATTTATCGGCTCTGTTGGAGGTAGAAGTGGAGGTGGAGGTCAATGGGTACACTACCTTCAGGGGTCATAAGAAGGCGAGTGTCTGCTAAGTGGTTGCTACGCAACAAGTGTAAAAGATACGCATTCTTCTTTGCCTTTGCAAGAAATCTTAATATATTTTCTTCAGAATAACATTAGTCAGCATCGATGTACTGGTCTTCCAATCGGAGTTGCTGACAGTTATTTATATTGAATAAACTTAGTGATTGAGAGAAAAAAAAAGAAATTATCCAATTTCATAAAACAGATGTACCCATGTGAGGGGAAACGGAAGGAGGAAGACCAATTGTACACAATTGAAATTTCCCCAACTTAATAAATGAATAGATTAAATTAATGTTAATGTAGCAAATGATAGAGAATGATGTACACTGATAGTTATAGACATATTTTATTGATGATGTTGCTGTAGATTGGTGATGTTGTGGTAGAAGAGAGCTGCAGGACAGCATGTCTAGTGTATGCACATATTGATGGTTAGTTGGCTCTCAGGATAATGTGATTGAGTGGGATATCAGGTCATGGTGCTGGGGGACTGGTCTTCCAGTGGGACAGCACTATAAAGTCACCATGAGTGCACACTGTTACAGTTGCCTTGCTTATGTTCAGATGTTCTAGCATGTGGTGCATCGGGTAACAATGTGGATATAGGTTAATACAGTAAAACCTCGAAATCGACCGACCTTGGGATCGGCTTTAGGTGGTCCATTTAGGGAGGTGGTCAGTTTAGGGAGTTAGAATATTGTTACAATGGTATTGTTGGGACACAAATAAAGCGATCGATATAGGGGAGTGGTCGATCTGTGGAGGTGGTTGGTCAGAGAGGTTTTACTGTATATATTTGTATAGAAGAGGCGGAAGGAGAGAATGCCCGCTGGGCAGTGAATAAGATGGAAGTTAAGGCAGTTAGAGAGAAACATTAAAGGGCTGCCGTTATTTATAATCACATAATAAATTATATAGTACATATACAAACTCTTATACACAGACATATATATATATATATATACAGCAAAACCTCTCTAACCGACCACCTCCACACATCGATCACTCCCCTATATTAATCGCTTTATTTGGGTCCAAACAATACCATTGTAACCATATTCTAACTCCCTAAACCGACCATCTCCCTAAATGGACCACTTAAAGTCGGTCCCAAGGTCGGTCGATTTACAGAGGTTTTACTGTATATACATATGCTTGTGTAAGGGTGTGAAGCGCTGCAATGTGGTTCATTCCACTCCCCCCCCCCCCGGGGGGGGGGCTGACGAGTGGCCAATTGGGACATAACTGCTGGTCATCTGCAGGAAGTGATGTATTGTTGACATTTGGGAATACCCCCCCCCCCCCGCCCCCGGGTACCCCATGAGCGATAAAGGGTGCACTGACCGATGGCGAGGTAGCCAGCCTCCAGGTTTCCGGACACCTCGGACTTGATGGCACTTTCAATGTCGTTATCGGCTATCATGCGGTAGGTATCGAAGGTGGCCCTCAGCTGCCGGAAGTTGCGCAAACACAGCACCTTGTTGAACTCGGACTCGTCAGTGCCGAACTGCCCCTCCCCAGCCTGCAAAGGAGAGGTGCGAGAGCCATTGGTGAACAGATGTGATTGATTCTGTTTTCCGGCGGAAATTATATTGAAGATAAAATAAACAACACACAAAAAAACAAAGCGATTAAGGCCTACATATGTTCCAAATCCTGGAGGTATATCAGGAAGGATATTAGATAAAAGATTCACCCCATACTACAGTAGCCTGAGTAGGGGTGAAGAACAACCCTATATAAAAAGTGGAGAAATTGTGGGGAAATATAATGAGTACATACATTCTTAATCTAAGAAGCAAAATATATTCTTCACTTACCTTGTTATATTTACCCTCAAACTTTTGAACTGATTAGGCGAATACTTCTAGTAGATAAATGAACTTTAAAGCTTGAATTGACAGAGCCCACATATCCACATGGCAGCCATTAGCAGGAAGTTAAGAGCTCCCTAGGTAATAATCCAATCTAGGTCAGGAAGCAGTCATTTTCATTGGCTGTGGTAGTCAGGTGATAAACCAGGTCATTCAAACATGGCAGATTTACTTCATCATCAATTATAACTGATTTTGTGTCATGCATTGATATTATGTGACTTAAACACTCTGGAGAGTATTTGGGGGGCAAACTATATACAGTACAGTGGAGGAACACCAACAGAATGAAAAGAACCCACCGAGATGGCAGACACTGGATGCTCTCTATTCGACTTTCAAAGTCTACTAACCTCCATAGTTTAATAAACCAAATAATAGTTGGCTATGGTAGATACCTATCAGACCAATATATTTCGCTGTTTAGATTGTGAATTCATGTCGATACGTCCATAACCCAGCTTCCAACCACTTTTTCTAAAAGGTTATTTAGCAGCCTGTCACAGAGACCGTGCTGCTGGAGTAATTAGGGATCCAGCAGATATCATTCCAGAATTTTGGCCATGGGCTACAGAATTGGGCTCCAGCAACATGAAACCAAAAGTAGTGGTTGTGTGTATCAACGTGCTCTAGTTACTCCCGCATAAAGCTAAGATTCCTTATACGCCATATGCATCCGCATCCGGACATTTGGAAGCACCACCGTGCTATTGGTTTGAGTCGACCGGGAATTGAACCCCCGATCTACCGCACGGGAGGCCTGCGCTCAACCGATTCGGTCACTGCACCCGGTATATAATAAACGTGACTTCAAACCAAAAGTAAGGTCGAGTATAACAATCAACCTGATATATTGATCTGCTAAAAAGGGCAGAAACCCACCCAAAAAGTCCCCCAAAAACAATAAGATTTGACTATGCAACTTTAACCTTACTGATTCACACTAGGAGGTTTCCCAGCATCAGATAAGACCGGCACATTCCACCATCATGTTCCCATGAGGGAGACTAAGCTCCACCTTCGCACCGTGTCGTAGTCCTTCATAGCGCGCATGCGTGTTAGTGTGGGCGTGTATGGGGGTGTGGTGGTTGGGGTGGGGTTGGGGGTGGAGGAGTCGCAGGGTGCTAAACTTATGTGAAAAGCTTGCCACCACTCTCACTAGACCATTCCATTCTCTTTCATTCACGATGATTTATTTATTTAATATATAGAGAGAGACGGGAATTAAAGGGATGTATGTGTATCATGTCACAATGGAGATGATATCAATAAAGTGGTCTTGTGCATCTAGTGCATTCTAGCACTGCGGTGACATTGTTCCACTACTAGTACTACACGCATTGCCTGACCACACACATTTTCGTAGCGCCAGAAGATAACATTTCACGGCCTTTCATTTCACAACTCTGAAATGTCTGATAGACATCTAGTCTTTCATGTTTCCGTAATGCAGAGCCAAAGCCTTCCCCCCCCCTAGCTTTAAGAGTCCCCCACCTAAAAGGATTCACTCTATGAACCCTGTATTTTGTAGGGTGGGTATTCGTGGGATTCCTTGCTATACTGTATCTATTTGTGAACACAACACTACTAGTACATCTGATTTACACTGAGAATGGCTCACTGAGTTATTTCGAGAAATGGCACTCACTTGGTTGACCTAACAAGCGCGAACCGAACAAGCGCGTGCTGGTTGGGTCTTCCACGTTGCTGCAGTTATTATGCTTTCGCATGTGAAAGCCATTCAGATGTGCGAGACTTAGGGACTCACCGCATAGATCTTCTCGGCGTCTTCCTGCGCCAGGTCCTCGTCCACGTCCCAGCTGTCATCCCGGCCACCACTCAGCTGTGACCGGAGCAGGGCCTCGAAGTGCCCCGACGTGTCCCCGGCAACGTCCTCCTCCAGGTCCCGCCCGTCGTAGTCTGCATAGGCACGTGGCAGCAGGAGCAGAGACAGATAGAGTGAGAGAGGGGGTGGGTGTAAGTGTGGATGGCAAGATCAGCTGGTGGTCGGTCTTATCTCACACCTTGAAGCTTCAGGCTGCGGGAGGCTAGTATGCGAACCAACCAGCGAGCCAACCAACGAGCCAACAAGCGAGCCAGCCAACAAACGAGCCAGCCAGCCAGCCACCCAACAAACAAGCCAGCCAGCAAGCCCAACATCCATCCAAACACCCACAAACCAACCAGCGAGCCAGCCAACACGACAGCCAGCACACCAAGTAGCCAGCCAACCAACAGGCCAGCCAGCCAACAGGCCAGCCAGCCAACAAGCCAACCAGCCAGCCAGCCAACCACCAAGCCAGCCAACCAACGAACCTGCCAGCTAACCAGCAAACAAGTCAGTCAGCAAATAAGCCAGCCAGCCAACAAGCTAACCAGCCAACAAGTTAACCAGCCAACAAGCCAGCCAGCCAACAAGCCAGCCAGCCAACAAGCCAGCCAGCCAACAAGCCAGCCAGCCAACCAACAAGCCAGCCAACCAACAAGCCAGCCAGCAAACAAGCCAGCCAGCCAACAAGTCAGTCAGCAAACAAGTCAGTGAGCAAACAAGTCAGCCAGCCAACAAGCTAACCAGCCAACAAGTTACCCAGCCAACAAGCCAGCCAGCCAACAAGACAGCCAGCCAGCCAGCAAGCCAGCCAGCCAGCCAACAAGCCAGCCAGCCAACAAGCCAGCCAGCAAGCCAGCCAGTCAACAAACCAGCCAGTCAACAAGCCAGCCAGCCAACAACCCACCTCTGCTAACCAGAAAACCAGCAAACAACACAGCCAGCAAGCCCGACAGCCAACAATGTAGCCAACAAGCTAACCAGCAAGCTAGCCAGGCAGCAAGCCAGCCAATCAGCCATCAACTAGCTAGCCAACAACCCAGTCAGCCAGCAACCAAGTCAGCAAGCCAGCCAGCAAGCCAACCAGCCAACAAGCCAGCAAGCCAGCCACCCAGCAAGCCAGCCAGCAAGCACGTCAGCTACTCCTAAGGTGGAAGTTGGCTGAATTAGGTTTGTTTGTTTGTTTGTTGTTTTACGTCCTAGCAACATCTAAGGTCATATCAGGACGGGGGTTGAATTAGGCGGTGTGGTGGTGGCTATCGGTTTCCCACCCATGCTACAGTACAGGTAGCATGAACAATTCATTACATGATTTTAACACACTTCTTCCGAGTACTAGGCCATAGTTCCAACTCCACTTGGAAGACTGCATTTGCTACATAGACTATGCAAGAGGAATACTTATTAGCGATGGTTCCAAGTTCACTCTATTTGGTTATTTGATTGATTATTTGATTGGTTGGAGATGGTGTAGCCATTAAGAATCACCTATGCACATTTTTTCTGGAGTTTTTTCGGTTCAGGGCTCTTCATTAAAACACACTGACCATGTAATGTGGTCATCCGTGGCTATCAATGGTTAATCCGTGGTCAGCCGGCATTTCTGGGTCTTATCCGGGTAGTCCGGGAGTGGTCCGTGGCTACATCGGGACTAGTCCGGGCAAGTCCGGGGCTGGTCCGGATTAAACCGTGGGTAAAATGTGGCTCATCTGGGGCGAAACAGCCCCGGACTGGTCGGATGCGGCTCGGACTACTGCCGGCCCACCCCTGGACTACCCGGACCTCGCACGGATTACCCCCGGATCATCCCGGATGATGCCAGATCGAGCCTGGATCGCAAAATGCCCCGGACCACCCCGGATCTTTTAAACATTCTAAAACATCCGGGGCGGACCCCGGAGGAGGCCCGACCAGCACGGATCACACCGGATCACGCCGGATCACCAAGGACCAGCCACGGATCACCCCAGATCGCCACGGACCACGCCGGATCACGGTCCGGGGCTCGTCCGGCCCCTGAATCGGGTAGTTGTGACTGGGGCTTAACCTAGTATGTAAAACGTATGGCACAAACTCAAAATCATCGAATAATGAAACTTTGAGTTCAGAACTCGACTTGGGCCTCCGTATAGGCTTCGACTTGGGCCTCCGTATAGAACTCGACTTGGGCCTCCGTATAGACCTCGACTTGGGCCTCCGTGCAGAACTCGACTTGGGCCTCCGTGCAGAACTCGACTTGGGCCTCCGTGCAGAACTCGACTTGGGCCTCCGTATAGAACTCGACTTGGGCCTCTGAATAGACCTCGACTTGGGCCTCCGTGCAGAACTTGACTTGAGCCTTCATGCAGAACTTGACATGGGGCTCTGTGCAGAATTTGACTTGAGCCTCCATGCAGAACTTGACTTGTGCTTAAGTGCAGAACTTGACTTGTGCTTAAGTGCAGAACTTGACTTGTGCTTAAGTGCAGAACTTGACTTGTGCTTAAGTGCAGAACTTGACTTGTGCTTAAGTGCAGAACTTGACTTGTGCTTAAGTGCAGAACTTGACTTGTGCTTAAGTGCAGAACTTGACTTGTGCCTAAGTGCAGAACTTGACTTGTGCCTAAGTGCTAAACTTGACTTGTGCCTAAGTGCCAAACTTGACTTGTGCCTAAGTGCCAAACTTGACTTGGGCCTCCATACAGAACTTGACTTGAGCCTCCGTGCAGAACTTGATTTGAGCCTCCATGCAGAACTTGACTTGAGCCTCCGTGCAGAACTGGACTTGGGCCTCCATGCAAAACTTGACCTGTCCTTAAGTGCAGAACTTAACTTGTGCTTAAGTGCTAAACTTTGCCTTGTGCTTAAGTGCCAAACTTGACTTGAGCCTCCGTGCAGAACTTGACTTGAGCCTCCATGCAGAACTTGACTTGAGCCTCCGTGCAGAACTTGACTTGAGCCTCCGTGCAGAACTTGACTTGTGCAGAACTTGACTTGTGCTTAAGTGCAGAACTTGACTTGTGCTTAAGTGCAGAACTTGACTTGTGCTTAAGTGCAGAACTTGACTTGTGCCTAAGTGCCAAACTTGACTTGTGCCTAAGTGCCAAACTTGACTTGTGCCTAAGTGCCAAACTTGACTTGGGCCTCCATACAGAACTTGACTTGAGCCTCCGTGCAGAACTTGATTTGAGCCTCCATGCAGAACTTGACTTGAGAGTCCGTGCAGAACTGGACTTGGGCCTCCATGCAAAACTTGACCTGTCCTTAAGTGCAGAACTTAACTTGTGCTTAAGTGCTAAACTTGACTTGAGCCTCCATGCAGAACTTGACTTGAGCCTCCATGCAGAACTTGACTTGAGCCTCCGTGCAGAACTTGACTTCAGCCTCCGTGCAGAACTTGACTTGTGCAGAACTTGACTTGTGCTTAAGTGCAGAACTTGACTTGTGCTTAAGTGCAGAACTTGACTTGTGCTTAAGTGCAGAACTTGACTTGTGCTTAAGTGCAGAACTTGACTTGTGCTTAAGTGCAGAACTTGACTTGTGCTTAAGTGCAGAACTTGACTTGTGCTTAAGTGCAGAACTTGACTTGTGCTTAAGTGCAGAACTTGACTTGTGCTTAAGTGCAGAACTTGACTTGTGCTTAAGTGCAGAACTTGACTTGTGCTTAAGTGCAGAACTTGACTTGTGCTTAAGTGCAGAACTTGACTTGTGCTTAAGTGCAGAACTTGACTTGTGCTTAAGTGCAGAACTTGACTTGTGCTTAAGTGCAGAACTTGACTTGTGCTTAAGTGCAGGACTTGACTTGTGCTTAAGTGCAGAACTTGACTTGTGCCTAACTGCCGAACTTGACTTGGGTCTCCGTGCCAAACTTGACTTGGGCCTCCGTACAGAACTTCAATTGAGCCTCCGTGCAGAACTTGATTTGAGCCTCTGTGCAGAACTTGACTCGAGCCTCCGTGCAGAACTCGGGCTTCCTTGCAAAACTTGACTTGTCCTTAAGTGCAGAACTTAACTTGTGCTTAAGTGCCAAACTTGACTTGTACTTAAGTGCCAAACTTGACTTGAGCCCCCGTGCAGAACTTGACATCAGCCTCCATGCAGAACTTGACTTGAGCCTCCGTGCAGAACTTGACTTGAGCCTCCGTGCAGAACTTGACTTGAGCCTCCGTGCAGAACTTGACTTGAGCCTCCGTGCAGAACTTGACTTGAGCCTCCGTGCAGAACTTGACTTGAGCATCCGTGCAGAACTTGACTTGCGCTTTAGTTCAGAACTTGACTTGTGCTTAAGTGCAGAACTTATACTTGTTCTTTTATCAAAAGAAACAGCCCCCCCCCCCCCAATAAAAAAAACATCCTAAATCCAGTAGTTTCAGTTCGACTGGTCGAATGGCACTGTGCGCCACGGTTACACGAGCCTCCTAATCAATGTGTCAGGGGCGGGGTGGCGTGTCGGCAATCTGCCGTCTATTAATATTATTCGCAGCCTGATGGTCTCAGTGAGCGGCGAAACGCGATAACGACAACCTGGGCTCAGTGTCGGGTTAAAGACGGCAAATGCCATTAATAATTTACACTGCGCAGATGTCCACAGAAAGCTGAGCTTCTCTGAGGAGTTGCTACCCGCACACCGACCGTCTCCGCGGAGCTAGTCTCAAGCTGGTTCCATTCATGCGGCATGTTTGTTTGTAGCAACATCTAAGGTCATATCATGGATGGGTACCGACTTGTGACAGTGCACACCCATGGCTACTTAATAGTGCTGCCCCACTGGAAGACCAATCCACTTGCACCATAACCCAACATCTCACTCAGTCACATTATCCTGACACTGTGCAGGCCAATCCTTGCCATATCCCAGTAATGCAGAGCGTCAGGTCAGGTAGAGACAAGCATTGATTTTGTAAGTCATTGCTTTGACTCGGCCTTTTTAAAAAAATCCTCAACCTTCTACATGGGACGTCAGCGCTTGTTTTAAAGCTATGATTCCCTGTATAAACCGCTGGTGTATTTGTGGGCGTTCTCTGTGGCGGAGTGGTTAGAGTGTCTCACTTTTTTCTAGTTCAGACTCCTAATCTGAGGGTCGGCGGTTCGATTCCCTGTGCCCCCAGCTCTGCCAATTTGGATTTCCACTGCTGTGTATAACTTACAGCGTCATCAACGGCCGGTTGTTCTCATACCATGTCTATATGGTGTGGGAGGTTAAAAATCCCTTGGGCCGGTAAAAGTGTAGGCTCGGGCTTTCTATCGACCAGCAGTGGAATGAGGAAGACCAGTCGTCTATGACTGAAATTCCCCCTGCTTAAACAACTAATGGACCAAAAAAAAAACTAACCAAAATATAACCTAAAAACAACAACAACAACATAATTTATAGCTTAACTGGTAGAAGTGTGCATGTGCCTTGAAAAGTGCCCCCGTGTGTGACTCGACACCTCGGTTAGAACACTCCTAGGTTCAGTGCAATTTCTGACGGCAGACGGGCGACATCTAGGTCAAGCTTGTTTGTTTGGTTGTTGTAGTTTTACATTCTGGCAACATCTAATGTCATATCAGGACGGTTACCATCTTGTGACAGTGTGCACTCATGGCGCCTTTAAAGTGCTGCCCCACTGGAAGACCAGGCCACTGGCACCATGACTTGGTTTCCCACTCAGTCACATTATTCTGACACTGAGTTAATCAGTCCCTGTTCTATCCTATTAATGCAGAGCCAGGCTAGGAAGCAATAAGTAGGCCTACCAATTTTGTAAGTCATTGGTTTCATTCGACACGGAATCGAACTCCCGACCTTCCGCACGGGAGGCATGCGCTCTACCGATTCGGTCACCGCATCTGGTTCTTGGTCAAGCAGACGACCCTCATGGTGTTAGCGTGCCGTGAGAAACTAATTAATTTTTTGGTCAAAGCAGACAATGCTAAATTGTCTCGACCGAAATATCGTCTGCTGACAGAGGACGATGCCACATATATGAGGTATGCCATATTGGAAACATCGCTCCAAACGTCTGCGCAAACGTCCAAATATCCACCTCTCGTCATAATCACGTGATTTATTAAAGTTGCATAATCCGATGGTTTTGAGTTTCTGACATTTTCTGAGATAAATACATTAGGTTGATCGTTATTATGTACCTTTCATTAGCTTGAAGTAACTTTTATTTTACGTGACTAACTTTTGAGATATTTGAAGTGCAACCATGCTAATTAATTGGCAAGCTTGCTAATTAATTGCCAAGACTGACACCATAGGTCTCTGCAGCCTATTCAATTGCCCCAGTATTCCCTTCTGTGTGGCGACAACTGTTTAGTGCCCCAGTATCTGAGTTAGACATGGAGAATAAACTTTAGATAATTGCTTTGGTTTTGATGTTGATGTTTTCATCGGACTATGCTTTAAGTTATTTATAGTTATTTATAGTGCTGCCCCACTGGGAGACCAGGCTGCCAGCACCATGACCTGATATCCCACTCAGTCACATTATCCTGACACTGAGCCAACCAGTCCTTGCCCTATCCTAATAATGCCGAACGCCTGGCTAGGAAGCGACAAGAATCAATTTTTAAGTCATTGGTTTGACTCGACCAGGGTTCGAACCCACGATACCATTGTCTACCAACACGGGAGAGGGATGCTCTAACTCATTCGGCCATCCCGTCTGGTTCCCTATTACTCAATTTCTGTGAGATCAAAATAAAAAAGTGAAATAGCTTTGATTTCTTCCCCCCCACTATAATATTTACCCGCACAACACATATTCTGCTCTTATTTGGAATGTTTTCTGTTATTGTTTGGAAGGTTTTCACATTTGGTTTCCATGTCACACGTTAGTGTCCAGTTTCAGAGAATGACCTACCTACAAATAAGTACTACGTATATTATTTGTGTTTGCTTTATTAATTTCCCTTTTCAATACATTGTGTAAAAGAACTGTAAACTGCTCAATGGATGCGGCCCATTTGGTCCGTACTCATATTTAACCATCCCATTTCCTTACAGAAACAACGGTGGAACTAATGCATCATGTAGTTAAGTAGTCATTGTTTGACAGACAGGACAGCTTAGCATTAATGGCATGTACAAAAACATAGGCCATAACGACATCCACCTAGGTCCGACCCAAACGGCCATGCCGTCGCCTTGCTTTGTCTCAAATGTCGTCTGCTGTCAAATCAAACCCAATTCAATTCCACTGTTTTCACTGTTGGAGTAATCGGCTGGAACTGAATACAGCACTCAGTGATTTCACAATGATAATGCTAAAATGTCTGTAGTACATGACAATGGAGGCAGACAAGCGCTGTACGTGATATGACGTCATGGCGGTGATACGACATTATAGTGGTGCCGAGTTACAGCGGCGGCCGCCTTGTAAACCACGGGTTGATTTACTTCTCAGGGAAGACGCATGGCGTGTGTGAGTCAAGGGCCGTGCACGTCGAACAATTGGGCCGCCTGTTCTTTTTCATTCTCGATCGCCAATACAGACCCGTAATCCCACCAATGTCAAGTTTTGAACATTCACAAAACTAGGAACAGATGCCGCCGGATTGACGTCTATAGTTCTTGTCCGGGTTGAGTTCGTTTCGTCCGTTGGTTATCCGTTTCATGTCCGTTTCATTTCCGTTTCATTTCCGTTTCATGTCTGTTTCATGTCCATTCGTCCGGCGGCCTTTGACCCGATGTCGCAACACTTTGACACATTTTAATACATTTTGATACTTATCACCACCGGACTAGACAATTCTGTCCGTTGCTCAATCCGGCATAGTGTGACAGGCACTGGCCGCAGAGCACTTTAATAATGTATACAATGTATAAATGTATAAAATGCATAGAATGTATAAATACATTAAATACATTAAATACATTAAATACATTGAATACACTGAATACATTAAATACATTAAATACATTAAATACATTAAGTATATTAAATATAATATTGAATATATTCACAAGCCACAATTTGTATCTAATCGGTAACTGGACTATTCACTCGCATCACATATTTTTAGTATTAAGCTATTATGAAATCGAATCTGGGTAACTATTCTGGTTTCGGATATTGTACAATTTCACCGAGCTATGCATCTCCAGTGAATGTGCTCACGTTCAGTGTAGGCAGCTTTAATCTCGTCGATCTCATCTGGAGTGCGAGAACACAGGATCTCAACGAGCACGCTGTCGTCCGTACCCGCCCCCTGCAAAGCGACAAGCACAGCAATCAATGCATGAATGAATGAGTGGTTGGATTTTAACCTTTACGGTTACTGGCTGAAAATGCTGCAGCAGTAGGTTATGGAACCGATGAATTGATCCAAAGGCTTCGAAAGACGGAACTTTCATGGAGGGGTAAACGTGGTGACCCATAGGGGAGTATAGGAGGGAAGTGAAAGATGGGTTTCCAGTCAAGAAGAAAGTACAGCAGTGCAAAAAAGGGCCCCACCCAAGCATAACCTCTTCCCTCGCCTGGGGGAGACGAGGTAAGCTTGGGGGGGGGGGGGGGGAAAGAAAAAGAGGGTGGTATGAAGGACAGAGAATTGAGGAGAGTTGAGTCAAAGAATCATGACTCCCGGCTCTGTGATGACAAGTCAGCGAGTAAGTGTCACAAGTGTGTGAGAGGATGGAAGGTGAAAGCTAACTGGGCCTCCCCCTGTAATGTTTTATTAGATCAAACCAGGAGGAAGCCCCCACGAGAGGAGATAGAAGAGATATGGATGAAGTGCTGTCCAAAGTGCAATCATACCCACATGTTGGGTTTCGTCATTTAAAAGTAGCTATTTATTCACGACCCCCCCCATCCTGATATGACCTGAGATGTTTCCAGGACGTAAAACTCCAATAACCAACCAACCACAACTAATAGTGGAATTTGATGCTACTTATGATCGTCACAGGTTTAATTACTACCATCACCCACTGTCATGTGCTCTCACTTTTATTGCGCATATTAATTAATCCACAACAAGAACATTACACTGTCTTAATTGCTTTTAGATGAGAAGGGATGACGCGTGGATTACGTGCCTAGGTGATTCCAATCGTTATTTTCCTAAACATATTATGTATATTTTATTTGACCAGACGGGATGGCCAAATGAGTTGAGCGTCCGTCTCCCGTTTTGGTAGATTGTGGGGTTCGAACCCGCTGGTTCGAACCGTGGTCGAGTCAAACCAATGACTTAATCATTGATACTTGTCGTTTCCTAGCCAGGCGCTCAGCATTAATAGGATAGGGCAGTGACTGGTTGGCTCAGTGTCAGGATAATGTGACTGAGTGGGATATCAGGTCATGGTGCTGGTGGCCCGGTCTCCCAGTGAGGCAGCACTATAAATTCACCATGAGTGTGCACTGTCACAAGTCAGTACTTATCCTGATATGACCTTTAATGTTGCCTGGATGTAAAACTCCAACAACCAACAAACACTGAAATATTCACGTGCATTTTCTTTCTTCTCTATGCCACCGACTGGGCTCCGTCGTGCAGGTGCCGCCACTATAATACCATGTACATATCATATTGTAAAATATTCCGATATTCAGCATAAGGGGGAATGCAAATGTTCTATTACTGATCAGTGTAAGTGACCAGGCGCCTGTGTATATATATATATATATATATAGTATAGTTATACGAGTCTTACCTTGGTACAGATGATGGATAACTGTTGTTTTACCGAGGTATAAGCCTCGGATAGATGTGGGCTAGGGAGAGGTAAGCACGTCCGGTACCAGCAATCTTAACCTACTTATTGAGGATAAAAATGACTTTCAAACAATGGATACTATTACTTTACCGAAAAGGTACACCAACGGAATAGATGTGGCAGGGTGTGGCGGGAGGGCCCTAGCCCACATCTATCCGAGGCTTATACCTCGGTAAAACAACAGTTATCCATCATCTGTACCAAGGTAAGACTCGTATAACTATACTATTTTACCTCGGTAAACAGCCTCAGGCTAGCCTCAGGCTAGGGAGACCTTTACATAATTCATTTTTATCCTTAATATCATTCTTTCTTATTATTATAACATTCTAAATTTTTGTTCTCACCTATTCTTGTTAGTTGGCGAGAAGACGCTTTGCAACGCCGGTAGGCTTTTCTAGTCGTTTATTATAATGTTTTGCAAACGACTTAGCCGTCTTCCAGCCTGCATGCGCTAGTATTCTTTTCACAGAAATACCAAGCACCCGTGCCTTGGAGACCATGGCTCCTCTAGTTGAGTGGGAAGAGTATTTACTCGTATCCACTCCAGCCAATTTCAACACCGTAATTGTCCATCTGGCAAGTGTGTCTCGTGAAATCGCCTTATGTGGCTTTATAAAGCTCACTAATAGTTGTTGTGATGCACGTAAATCCTTTGTCTTGTATATATAAGCCCGTATGGCCGACACAACACATAATTTCCGATCATTCGGAAAACAGTCTAAGTGAACCGTTGATAAAGGGTCACCTAACGTGTTCGATTTGAGCAATTTTTCTAAATCAAACGTAGCTTGTTGCTTGTCTATTTCTAATCCAGTTAAGGATAAAGCAACAATCGTCTGTCCTCTGTGTCCGGTTACTAACAATAACAGGACCGCGACCTTAAAACCTAACTGTTTTATATCTAACCACGAGTTGTGAGGCCAAGCCTGAAACAACTTAAATACTATAGAAACATCCCAAAACCGACTATACTTTGGTTTTGGAGGATTCCTTTGATAAATTGAACGAAGTAAATAACAAATAACATAATGTTTTCCAACTGTTTCGCCATCAATTCTAGGTAATATAATTGATAACGCACACCTCGCCGCATTAATCGATCCAAAGGAAAGTCCTTCATCCTCTAGAGAACGAAGAAACCGAGCTACTTGTGAAATCTTTGGATTTGTTGGTTTAACTTTCATTAACAAACAATGTACACCCCATTTCTTTAAATAGGTTGTATACATTTTGACAGTTCCTGGCCTCCAGGCATCCGATACTATCCTATCCTCAGTAATTCTGTCCAATCCAAATTGCTGTAGCTGCTTCCTTAGAAAAGGAATGCCAATAGGGGCGTCGTTGACACGTCGCCGTGAACCACTAGCGGTCCGTGGTGCGTCAGATTCCCGAGTTTTCTTGGGAATCGTATACGATCTTTTGCCAGTTGTGAAACTGCTGGCAGCCAAGGTTGCGTGTCCCAATCGGGCACCACCAGTATCGCATGTGTCCCTTCCAAGCCGATTTTTCTCACTACTCGGCTGATAATGCTAAATGGTGGGAAAATATAAAAATAATTATTTTCCCAAGTAATAGCAAACGCATCTACTTTCCAAGCATCCGGTTCAGGATGCCAAGAAACATAACAGGGTAACTTGTTATTATTTCGTGATGCAAATAAGTCAACTTCAGGTGTACCCCATTTTTCACAAACGAAGTTAAACAAAGGTGTAGAGAGAGACCACTCTAAATGGTCATGGAAATTTCTACTTTTATAATCTGCAAGTGTATTTTGTGACCCTGGAATATGCGCTACAGTCAGCCAGACTTGTTGAGCCTGTGCCCAGTTCCAAATCAGTTTAGATAACTGATTGCAAGACTTTGATTTGGTTCCACCCATGTTACGAATATATGCCATGGCAGTAGTATTATCAGTTAGTATTCTAACCTGTGATTTATTTATCTTTACTAAACTACGTAAGCCCAGATAAATAGCACGCAATTCTAGTGCATTAATATAGTCTGATTTTTCATCATCAAGCCATCTACCTCCTGTTGTGACCCCATCTCGATGAGCTCCCCAACCTTCTAACGAAGCATCAGTAGTAATTACTGTATTAGGTTCCGCCATGCGGATTGGATTTGGTGAACTTGCTATATGTTGCATCCACCATCCAATATCCTGTAACCCTTCTTGCGAAATAAACATCTTTCGCTCAAAATTGCCTTTAGTTCGTGTTAACGCTAAATTTTTATCTATTTCTAGCGACTTAATATGGGCCTTCCCATATAACACAGCAGGTGCATATGATGTCATTATGCCAATAAGAACAGCAACCTGTCTAATTTTTGGCTTTGATAACTTAATAAGCTGAGTCGCTGTAGTCATAAACTTAATTAGTTTTTGTTCTGTTATCGACACTGTAAGGGACTGTGTATCCAGAATAAACCCTAAACATTTGAGTTGTTTTGTTGGTTTAAACACTGACTTTTGTTGATGTACATAAAACCCCAATTTAGTGAGTAATGCACATAAATCCAAAACTGCATTCACACAACCAATTTGTGTTGATGCCATTATAAAAGAATCATCTATGTATGGAAACATTATGTGACCATTCCGCGCCATTACTGAGAAAACAGGTTTAACAATTTAGTAAACAAACGAGGCGCACAAGCTAAGCCATTTGGCATGCAGGTAAACTCATAGAGTTGGTCATCCCAAATAAATCGAAGAAATTTCCGGTATTGTTCCATTATGGGAAGCGTATAATATGCATCCTGTAAATCAACACTAGCCATCCACGCATCTGGTGTAATCAGATCTCGTGCCGTATCTAGAGAGAACATTTTAAAATGTCGATATTCCACCCTTTTATTAAGGATTGTTAAATCCAGGATCATTCGAACATCACCATTAGGCTTCGGTCTCGAGAAAATGTTTGAAATAAACTGTCCTGAACAGTGTGTCACTTTTTGTATAATTCCTTTCTCAAAGAATTTATGTACCTGTTTAGTTAGTGCGTCTCGTTCAACTGGTTGAATGTTATATGGAAAAGGTATTATACTTTGTACAGGAATTTGTGTAAAGGGAATTTGAACACCCCTAACTATTTCTATAATTTCATGGTCACTAGTAATTTTGTGCCACTCAGAAATATGATTACTAATATTACCAGCCACAAAGTTGCTTACAGTTTGTGTGTTTTTAGAGGCTACAGGGACTTGTAAAGTTTGTGTTTGGACCTCTACTTGGACCCGCCCCTGGGGAAAGGTCTCGACGAGTTGAACCCTCGGCCTATTGGCCGTGCGGTGTTGTCGGTCCAGCCTGGGCGAGCGCCCCGGCCCCGAAACCCTTGACCGAAGTTTGAACTCGGTCTGGTTCCTCTGGTGAACCGTCGTGGACGAAAATCCCCTCGTGACTTTTTGAAACGAGGAACTTCCTGTTTCTTCTTGCCATCCATGTTTTTGCCACTCTTGGCTGCAGTCTCTACCTCTTTATAGAGGTATTGTAGTTGACCGCCAAACATCTTGGTATTATCTAAAGGTTTCCCTTTAATCGGCTCTGGAGCAAGATAGAGCGTAAACTCCTTCCCCTCATTATCGGTAACCTTCTTAGAGCGAGCCACTTCTTTGCCAGCATCTGTGCAAACTGACTTGAAGACATTTTCATATCTTCGAAACGACAGGTAATTACCTGCCGCCGCTAGCACTGCAATGCATTTGTCCATTGTCTTAGCCAAAGACGAGAACTTATTTTCACTCTGCATCCTATTAGCCACAGGAACAATAGCTGTTAGGGTAGCCAACACTGCCTTATGCACTGTGTGCAACACATCCTCAAACTTCTTACGGTCATCCGTCATATTGACATCCCGATCCATTTCTTTAATGATGGAGTTGGGACCACCCTTTATGCCTGTTAACTCATCTCCTAACTTGGAGATAACCTCCGCCGGTTTGAACGTGCCAAAAATACCATCCACGGTCTCCGCTTGGGTGGGGGGGCTCAGAAGCGAGTGGTTTTAACCCGCTTAGCCTTTGGCTTCCTCTCTCCACCTTCTTACCACTTTAGTGCCAATGTCCGCATAGAAGACCCCTTCATATATGGTGTCCCTGAGTCTGATTCCGTAGAAGTAGACTCAGTGGACGAATCAGAAGAAGAATATTCCCTCTTCCTCTTCTTCTTTTTGGACTTAGTCTTCCGCTTTTTGCGAAAACCAGTCTCTGCCCGCTCCTTGGTGAATTCATCACCCGAAGAAATCACCTGTTTCTTCTTCTTCCTCCGTTTAGGAGAAGGAGGAGGAGGAGCTTAAGCTCCACCGCCGAGTCTGTGTCCAAGAAATCCTCAAATGAAAAATCCTCTTGGGACACTCGCTACCCGCTTTCCGAGACACAGGCATTGGCAGTCAAGAATGCTTTCCAATCTTGCAAAGCGGCCTCCAATCTGGAGGCGCGGCACAATCAGGCACTGCGTCCTCGTCCGGTCGGAGAGGATATGCGCCCGGGGCTGGTCGACGCCCTGGCCGACACACCCAGTGAGCAGTCCGTACTCCTCGTCCACATCCACTCGGAACATAAAAAAACGCCCCTCGCATGCTGCTGCAACAATGCTGCAAGAACACCGCGCCTTTACTCCGCTTCGTGGCCATGGATCTGAAACCAACATTTTTGGCAGATCCCGGTAATATATATATGTCACAATATGGTTGTTTCAAACTCATTTGGACATCTATTGGTGTTAAAGAACGTGTTTATACCTTTATAACACAGGCGTAATAAGCTAAATTTGTGCGTGGATTGTGGGTCAAACCCAAATCTTTACGCGGGGTCGGGACCAGTGTATCGGCCCGCCCATCCCTCTGTTCCGCACACTTCTCCCACCTTTGACTACTACGTCAACAAGTTGGAGAAAATGCTACGAAACTCGGAGAAACGCCTGAAAAAGTTTTGTCTAGGGGAGTCTATAAAAGAAACCCAGGAGCATCTCCAACATTACTCTCTATTAGAGTACGAGAGAATTTCCACATGAGATAGGGCGAAACCCACATCTCTACCCATAGTCACACGGTGACCCGGGTGTTGACATAACCGCTAATGACCGGTTTGGTTCCTTCGAGAAACCCACTCGAGTGTTCTATCCTTGGTTGTTTATAACCAAATAACTCGTCCAAATTGGACCAACGAAAGTCTAAACTTTCCATAATGATGCTCTAATGCATCATAATTAAGCTAACCACAGTTTTTATTATACTTACTGCGTATTTGCTTGTATGTAGACTAATTTTGCCGGAGCAAAACAAACCCACGTTATCCAGTCGTGAGTTGTATATGCCAAATTGGCATACCCGGACGTGCTTACCTCTCCCTAGCCTGAGGCTAGCCTGAGGCTGTTTACCGAGGTAAAATATATATATGGGTTGGTGGTGCCTGAGTGGAATGTAAATAGACATAGTGGTGCTGGCACTCTGGCAGGTCTGGGTTGAGTGCACTCAGGGCCTTCCCCATCTGCTGGGATAGGGATCACCACACTCAAAGGGTCAAGGTTGGTGGTGGCCGTGGTGGCCATGGGGGCCATACAGCTTGTTGTGGTAGCCAGACCACTGGTATCCATGGGGACCAGGAATGCTGGATCCCTATTGGTAGGGCCAAGAATGCTTGTTTCCCATTGGGGGAAAGGGGTGGGGTGATACTCTACAGTGAACTCATGAAGCCATATAAATAATAAACCAGAGGGCTGGACTCTCTCTTCTTCTTTACACTTCATACATTTCCTTTCTCTTTGTCTGTATTGATTTCACCATAGCCTGCCTACACATCCACAGATTCGAGCATTGGATTCTACAATATGGTATGGGGAATTTCCCTCTGGTGGCAGAGCCAAGAACTAATGTAGTGGGTAAGTCGCTGTGCAGCATTCTCTGTGAGGAAGGTCATATAGAGGATTTCCACCACCAAGCCGCCCTCTGATGGAAGTGGAAGAACTAATGGAGTAGGTAGCAGCACGCGCTCCATGGGAAAAGTGCTTAAACTTAAAGAGGATTTCAACTAGCACCCTCCCCTCTGATGGCAGTGGGAATAATTAATGTGGGTAGAAGCTGACTCTGCATGCATGATCCATTGACAAGGTATGTCATAGTTAAGTGGGTCAGTCGATTAAGGTATTGCAAATAAGAGATTAAAAGAAACTATAGATTAACTTCATTTCCATATAAATTATGAAGCATAATATAATTATTAATGAACCTCTGCAATGTGCGAACACCTTTTCAATGCACACACTGTTCTCTTTTATTTATTTTATTTTACCAACGATCGGCAGACAACTGCTCAGAGCACACGCACGACACCTGTTCTTAGTTAATTCTTCCCTCCATTACGCGGACAAAGAACATAAGAAAAATGGCGCCTTTTGTGTGTGTGCTTAAAAAAAAGAAGAGAAATGATGCTCTTGGTTGAGGTGTTCTGGAGTGATTTTGTTGGTGTTGGTCATGGGCTGAAGTAGAAACAATCCTGAACAGGACAACCGGAAACTCCAGCTTGTGGCTCTTGACAGTGGGGCTAATCAGAGCCTTTGAGTGGTGAGGGCAGCAGTGATGAGAAGCCAGCATCCGCCTCTACAGGATCATGACAAGCAACTTCCCACGACTGGAGCATTGGATGACACATTGCTGCTTAGAATGTAGGGGCGTGAGGGGGGGGGGGGGGCGCACCAATAGCAATACACCAAACATAGTTTGTTTGTTGTGGTTTTACGTCCTGGAATATCTCAGGTCATATCAGGGCGGGGTACCAATTTGTAACATGGTGTAAAATATTCCGATAATCGGCAGAGGGGGGAAATGGAAATCCTCTATTATTATTCTGTGTGGCCAGCCAAGAGTGTGTGTATGTGGATATGTTGTGTATATATATGGCTTGGCCCATGCTTGAGCGCAGGTAATTATAGAATTAGGGATGATTGGCAGGTCTGGGTGAGTGCATGCACTCATGGCCTGTCTCTCTGCTGAGGTAGGGGGTCAATGCACACATTGGTCAAGGTTGGTGGTGGCCACAGGTCAATCAGCTCTGGTGGTGGCAGACCACTGGTGGTTACGGTAACCAGGAATGCCAGGCTTCCCTATTGGTTGAGTGAATGGCATGATCCTATATCAAGAATCCATGTACTATATATAATAAACCAGAGGGGCTTGGACTCTCTCTTACACTCTTACTTTTGCTTTACTTTCTCTCTTTCTCTCCTGTCTGTATTGTTTTTTCACTTAGCCTACCTACATAGCCAAAGACTCGAATACTGACCCTATAACTGCACACTCATGGTGACTTTATAATTTATATAGTGTTGCCCCATTGGGAGACCAAGTCACTGACATCATGACCTGATTTCCCACTTAGTCACATTATCCTGATACGAGTTAAGCAGTTCTTGCCATATCCTATTAATGCCAAGCAACAGGCTAGGTAGTGACAAGTATCAATTTTGAAGTCATTGGTTTGACTCGGCCGGACTCGTAACTCCATACACAGGAAGCGAAGCATGTGCTCTCATTGATTCGGCCACCATGTCCGGTCAATCAAAGCATATATATGCATAGATATACATAGAAAATACATAAAAAATACATAGAAAATACATAGAAACACATAGAAATACTTAGAAATGCATAGAAATACATAGAAACTACATAGAAACACATAGAAATACTTAGAAATACATAAAAGTACATAGAACATACATAGAATTACATAGAAATACATACACATACATACACATGCACACACATACACATGCATACATATAAACATGTGCTTTTATTGATTCGGCCACCATGTCCGGTCAATCAAAGCATATCTATGCATAGATATACATAGAGATACATAGAAAATACATAGAAATACTTAGCAACACATACACATGCATGCATATAAATACACGCACAAACACATACATACATACCCATTCATACATATACATACACATTCATGCACATTCATACACATAGATACACATTCATACATATACATACACATTCATACATGTACATACACATTCATACACATACACACACATTCATACACACACATACACATGTATGCACACATACATACACATGTATACATACACACATGTACATACATACACATTCATGCACATACATACACATACATGCACATACATACACATGCATATAAACACACATTCATACATATACATACACATTCATACATATACATACACATTCATACACATACATACCCATTCATACACATACATACACATGTATATACACATACCTACACATACATACACAGGACCCGACGGGATGGCCGAATGAGTTAGAGCGTCCATCTCCAGTGTTGGTAGACCATGGGATCGTGGGTTCGAACCGGGGGATCGAGTCAAACCAATGACTTAACAATTGATACTTGTTGCTTCCTAGCCAGGCGCTCAGCATTATTAGGATAGGGCAAGGATTGGTTGGCTCATGTGTCAGGATAATGTGACTGAGTGGGATATCAGGTCATGGTGCTGGTGGCCTGGTCTCCCAGTGGGGCAGCACTATAAAGTCGCCGTGAGAGCGCACTGTCTCACAAGTCGGTACCCATCCTGATATGACATTAGATGTTGCTAGGACATAAAACAAACAAAACATACACACATACACATACATACACAAACATACAGATACCTGAACATACATACGCATAGATACAAGTAATAAAGCAGTAAAGCAGTGACGCAGGTCTCAGTAGGTCTCACCTTCATTGCCTTACGGAGCTGTTTGGCATCATAGAGCCTCGGCTCAGTCAGCAGAGCAATGACCACATCCTCGAAATTACCTCCCAACTCAGATTTCAGCTCGTCTTCCAAGTCCTGTTTGGGAAAGAGTTCATCCCACATTGGATCAGATGTAATTAACAACAGCAAAAATATACAGAAAGATATATAATTAAAACTACATAATCCGATGAAATCATAATTTCTAAACGAAGATATTTACTTAGATTTTAACATATATTCAACGTCGATACTGGTGTGCTCATCCATCTTCTTTTATTTGGGGGGGGGGGCAGTCCCCTTTGAAAATATTAAAAGTTACTAGGTTTAGAAATTGCATATTGTCCTTAGCTTGAAGGTAATTATTTTCCATGGCTGCACTCCAAATAACCACAGAGTTAGTCAACAATAACATCAGTTGCCCTAGACCTAAAGTAGAGTAGGATACCTCATGTATTTAGATAAAAAGAAATATGAATAAATAAAACCAACGGATTATGTAACTTAACATAGCAAATACAAGTTTATGACAGTGGTGACCAGTGAATGTTGAATATAATGAAAATCATCGATAATGAACACTGGCTAACTGGATAATTGAAATATCGATGTGACATAGGATGGGATAGATTATAATTCTGCATAATTCACGATATCTCATTGATGACACGTGGATTAATTGTAGTGCGTTAGTTATTATACCATATATATACAACCACAGTTTGTATATGTATGCATACATGTATGCATACATGCACACATGCACACATGCACACATGCACACATGAGCAACTACGGAGATAATGGTAAGGTTATATCACCCTACGTTAATACACTCATCAGAACTTATTCTATTTATATGACAGGTAAAAAAGCGACACTTAATTACAGAACTCCCCATCAGTCAATCCACAATTATTTACCTAGTTGCGAAATTTAAACACGGAGGGAAACACGAGAAGTGCATTGGGCTATTATTTGTCTGTCAATGTTTCATACCAAATACAATGCTAGCTTGTGTTTATGACACAGGGGCCTAAACACTATAACATCCGAATTAAAGCACTCTAAATAAGAAATCTGAAAGACAAAAAAGGAATAGAAAAATAACTTGTACAAACCTCACCGCCATATATGCACTGGCAAACATTTTGTTTTGTTTTGTTTAGTTTTTGTTTGACGTCCTAGCAGCATCTAAGGGATATCAGGATGGGTACCGACTTGAGACAGTGTTCACTCATGGCCACTGGAAAATCAGGCCACCGGGACCATGACCTCATATCCCACTCAGTCACATTATCCTGACACTGAGCAAACCAGTCATTGACCTATCCTATTAATGCTGAGCCCCAGGCTAGGAAACGACAAGTATTAATTTTAAAGTCATTAGTTTGACTCGACCGAGAAGCGAAATCCCGACTTTCTGCACGCGGGGCCAGCGCTCTACCGATTAGGCGACCGGTGGCAAACAATAAGAATAAGAGACCAGCAAGGTCAGGAGAGGACACACTCAGTGACAGATTGAGCGACAGTAACTGCTCCTTTGAACCCGAGATAAAAAAATAAGGCCAGGAAGCACGAGAAATTAAGGCGGGTGTAAATAATGAAGGACGGGGGTGATCCTGCACGTGACCAAAACCCTTACAAACCTTCCCGTAAGCCGTTTTGAAAAAGGACGCGATGTCAGCCCGTTGGGCCTGAGAATGGACGGCCATGATCTTTATGATCCGTTTCTCATCAGTTCCTGGTGAACAAACAAGAGTATTATATGGAACTACATGACAATGGACCTTTGTCGGTACAGGGTGCAGTGCGCAGGGTATAGGGTGTAGGGTTCAGGGCGCAGGGTATATAGTGCAGGGTAGAGGGTGCAGGGCGAAAGGTGCAGGGTATAGGGTGCAGGGTATAGAGTGCATGGTATAGAGTGCAGGGTGCAGGGTATAGAGTGCAGGGTGCAGGGTATAGAGTGCAGTGTGCAGGGTATAGAGTGCAAGGTGCAGGGTACACGGTGCAGGTGTGAAGGGTATAGAGTGCAGGGTGCATGGTACATAGTGCAGGGTACATAGTGCAGGGTGCAGGGTATAGAGTGCGGGTTCATGGTACAGGGTACATGGTGCAGGGTGAAGGGCATATAGTGCAGGGTGCAAGATGCAAGGTGCATGGTATATGGTGCAGGGTGAGTGGTATATATGAAGAGTTCAGGCGCAAAACCATGTAAACGCCAATCCAAAAATGTAAATAAAATCACCGATTTTTACCTGAGAATAATTTAAATTCCACTTTTCTTGTGATGACATGATTATGGAGGAATGAACAAAAAAAGTAGGAATGTAAAAAATTTTACTTTTTGAGGGTTTGAATCCAATGTTAATGTCAATTCGTGGATTTGCATTTACGGGGACTTGCGCATGAACTCTTCATATAGTGCAGGGTGCAGGGTGTAGGGTGTAGTGCGTAGAGTGCTTCTGTCGAAAGCAGCAGTGTGATGAGACTGTTGTTATGGGCAGGTAGGGAGCAGTATAGATTAGTAAGCAATATTGGCTAGTAAAAAATGGTGACTAGTGAGCAATGCTGATTAGGAAGCATGGTGGACTAGTGAGTAATGCTGATTGGTAAGCAATGCTGATTGGTAGGCAATGGTGACTAGTAAACAGCGGTGACTAACGAGCAATGGTGACCAGTGATCGATGGTGACTAGTGAGCAATGGTGACTAGTGAGCAAATGTCACCAGTGAACAATGCTGATCAGTAAGCAATGGTAAGTAGTAAGCAATATTGACTAGTGAACAATGCTGATCAATAAGCAATGGTGACTAGCAAGCATGCTGATTAGCAAGCAATGCTGATTAGTAAGGAATGCTGGTAAGTAGGTAATGTTAATTATTCATGCCGAATGTGGATTAGTAAGTATTTTGAATCAATAAGCAACAATGGGTAGTAAGCAAGAAGGAATAGTAAGCAATGCTGACTTTTAAGCAGCAAAGCATCAAGAGCACCGTGTACCTTATTTCAACGTTACTTCCAAGCATGCACAGCACACACTTGTTAAATTGCCCACCTCTGAGGTTTGAGGTTTGAGGTTTGAGGTTTGAGGTTTGAGAAGACCCTTCCAAAGCTCCCCACCCTGAACCATACGGTACCAGTGCTTACACCAAAGATTCTACTATCCATTACAATCTTAGCTTACACTCAAAAGAATACTCATTTCATTTTGTTTTATTAAGAACAAGCGAGAGAACACAAAGAATAGACTTTTAGTGTCGCGTCAGGGGTAGGATTTGTTCACTTTCTTGACTAATCAAGGAACCTGTTGTAAATCAATTGCCCTGATTTGCAAGTGAAGACAAAAACAGAAGGGACACCACGAAATAAGGGGCTGAGGACCACGATCAGAACCCACACACCCCACCACTACCTCACACCCTCCCCACCATGACGCAACTCCCCACAAGGGGCCGTGCCAACCCATGTAGGCGACATGGAACCGGTGTTGAACCAATAACCTATCCAAATTAAAATAAGCACCAAAATCACCGACCAGCAAAGAACACCCAACATAGAATATAAAAAGCCCTCTACAGAAACCATGCGTTATTCTCATGTAGAGACAGAATTAAACGCATAGACAACTAACACAAAGATTTTGATTCGGAGATTCAGATTAGGATTCAAAGATTTAAGCTAAGATTCCTTCTACGCGGTATGCGGCATGTGGTATGCGGTATGCGAATGGGAGGATTCCTTCTACACGGTAAGCGGCAAGCGTCTACCCCCCACCACCACTACCATATGTTTCCACTCAGCACCCCTGTGTGTGACCGTTCCGTAATGACCAGTCGCCTCTGCTAGTGTAAACCTAATGGGCAAGTGCGACTCACGTTTCTATTCGTGTACCGCATGCCGCATGCCACACCGATCGCTACAGGGACCGATCGAGTTGTCGCATTCGCATTTGCATTCGCATACCGCATGTAAGGGTTGTAGCCCATTGACTTCAAGGCGTTTCGATTTTTTGCCGCATTCACATTCGCATACAGCATGCCGCATACCTCGTGTAAGGAATCTTAGCTTAAGACTCGATGATTTTCATTATATTCAACATTAAGACATTTTGCTGACTCATCAGCTGCAGACATAACCCTAACCTGAGTACAAGCGTACAATTTCCCAACACACAACAATCACAGAACAGAAACAACAGTGTAGTGTTCTTATATATGATTTCCACAGTCAACATGCCTTCTGATAGCAGTGGTAGGAACCCGAGGTCGGTAGCACCTCTTTTCTGTGTGGACAAAACCTAATATGGCAATTTCCTTAATAATAATAGCGTGTCAGTTCTCCTTACTACCACCAGCTGTGTGTGTGTGTGTGTGTGTGGATGTGGTGTTCGTGTGGCGGGAGGTCCTGTGGTGCCTGCACAATATAACGGCACAGAGTTAGAGTTACCTCTCCGTAGGCCTGCTTAAACTTGTCGGCTATGAGCTGGCGCTGGCCGTTGGTGTGTTTATCCAGGACGCCAATGATCTCATCCTCGCTGGTTCCTGAAAGGCGCAGAACCAAAAGAACACACACTGTTGGAACCGGAAGTGGAATGCTGGTGCCAGCTGTAGCCTAGTAACAGCTCGCCACCCAAAGCAACAAATAAGCAAAACCCAACTTACACCCCCACCCTCCCCCAACCCGAAGCACAGTGGCAAATGCATTGCATAGCTTAAGCAACAACAAAAAGTTGATTAAGCATGAAAGTTTCGATTGATATAGCGATATAGCGAATGGTAGACAGGAACTATGAACACTTATTTGTCTCTCTTTTTTTTTTCTGGTACATTAGTTGTCCCAAGCAGGGGAAATCCCAGTCACAGACGACTGGTCTTCCCCACTCCACTGCTGGTCGATAGAAAGCCCAAGCCTACACTCCCACACCACATAGAGATGGTATGAGAGCAACTGGCCTTTGATGACGCTGTTAGTTATACACAGCGGTGGAAATCCAAATTGGCAGAGGTGGGGGCACGATTGTGTACAGTTGTCTTCATCATTCCACTCCTAGTCCAACTTGTATTATTCTAATAATGGCAAGCGCCAGACAAAACCTATCAATTCGACAAGTGTTTGGCTTCAGTCTATGGTTTCAGTCTTTGTTTGAGTTTTGCTTCCTTGCAACATCCAAGGTCATATCAGGATGGGTACCGACTTGTAACAGTGTGCACTCATTGCAACTTGTTAGCTCTGCCCCACTGGGAGACCAGGCCACCGAGCCCATGACCTGATATCCCAATCAGTCACATTATCCTGATACTGACCTAACCAGCCCTTTCCCTATCCTAATAATGCCAAACGCCATGCTAGGTAGCAACACATATAAATTGTGTAAGTCATTGGTTTGACTCGACCGGAGATCGAACTCCTGACGTTCTGCACGGGAAGCCTCCGCTCTACCGATTCGGCCCCCACGTTCGGTTTGAACATTGGTGAGACATTAAAGCTGCCTAGTCCGATGAAATATCAAATTTTCAAAACCAAACCAAATATCTAGATTTGATTTTACATATCTAACTTAGATACTGATGCACTTATTAAGCATTTGTTTCTGCGTAGAAGGCAATACTGAGTCAATTTAACAGAACCTGTTACTGCAGAAGTCTATGGTGTCAGAGTTTTGACAAACTTGCCAAAACTAATTTTCCATGTTTGCACTCAAAATATCTAAAAAGTTTACCATTTAAAATAAAAGTAACTTTGAACTAATGTAAAGTAGATACTAGTGATCGATCTAATATATTTATCTCAGAAAAAATACAGAAATTCAAAACCATCGGACTATACAACTTTAATTTCCCAGAGGTACGGGTCTGTAGACCTCGGTGGTCGGGCAAACAAGGGTAGAGACTAAAGGGGGGGGCCTATTGTAATTGAGGTGCTGATCACTCACTTTCCTAATGACCAAATATATATATATGTATATGAGACTGTCTCAAAAGGTGCTAAGTAATATGGGACAAAACTTCATCCATAGTAACGATCAACACACTATCTACTTATGCATTTGCTCGGGATAAACTGATTTGTTTTTTACATGGTGTTTCATAATCCCAATAGAATACTTATTGATTTGAAGCAAATGTCCTTGTGTTTTCAGTGTAACCGTGTCTGTGCTCATTTGTGTCAATCGTTACTATGGACAAAAAACCGAAGAGGTAGCACCTTTTGAGACAGGCTCATATACATGTAAATAGATAAAGAGAGAGACAGAGAGAGAGAGAATCGTGCACTGACTCACACAAGTAAAATACCACATATACCAGTAAGCATTGGTCGCTTGTTTGCTCAAAGATCCTAGATAGACTAATGCTTAAGACTCTAGCCTCGGAATGGCAGAAGTTTGGGTTCGAAACCCATCATTTCACTTCATTTACAACCCTCCCCCTGCTCATGTGATATATGTATATATAACTTCTGGGACAAATCACGCAACCAGTCCTGCTCGCTGTCTTGTCCACTTCATATAAATGTGTATGTATATATAATTTTTAAGCGAGTTGTGCAGGCAAGAGGCTGAGTCATGACAACTGAATAGTCCAGGTGGCAGCACCAGGCAAGGGAGAGAGCCTGTCCATTCACCACAGTTGTTAAGCGTCAAGATAAGGTCCAAGCAGAGGCACCATTAAAGGATAATCAGTTTACAGATAATTATACTTGTATAATGCTTATACAGCACATATTTATATATATACATTAACAAACAATTCCAGTGCGCAAGTGACAGTGTTTCCCACCACTGGTCAGGGTTTGGGCGGGTGGTGCTACCGGGCTGAAGGTTTGTTTGTTTGTTGTTGTTTTACGTCCTAGCAACATCTAAGGTCATATCAGGACGGGTACCGACTTGCGACAGTGCGCACTCATGGCGACTTTATAGTGCTGTCTCACTGGGAAACCAGGCCGCCGGCACCATGACCTGGTATCCCACTCAGTCACATTATCCTGAGCACTGAGCACGCCAGCTGAAGAAGGGGAGAGGTCACCCATACAGTAGGACACAATATAGCAATGATTACAATATTAATAAGAAACATCCCTTACGCGCCTTTATACTCGCAAACTATATACCGACCAGACGAGATAGCCCAATCGGTAGAGTACATGCTTCCCCTACGGAAGATTGAGCGCTCAAAACCCGGCTCAAAACCCGGCCGAGTCAAACCGATCACTTCCAACAATTGATACCTAGCCTGGCGCTCAGTATCAGGATAATATGACAGGGAAAGCAGAACATGGTGCTGGTGGTCTGGTCTCCCAGTGGGGCAGCACTATAAAGTGACCATAAGTGTGCACTGTCACACATCGGTATCAATCCCGATTGACTGTTGGAGTTTTACATCCTGGCAACATATAAGGTCATATTAGGACGGGTACCGACTTGTGACAGTGTGCACTCATGGCAATTTTATAATGCTATCCCACTAGGAAATCAGGACGCTGGCACCATGACCCAATACCCCACTCAGTCACATTATCCTGACACGGAGTTAACCAGTCCTTCCCTTATCCTATTAGTGCCCTTCATTCCAATCGAACTTAAAATGTCGTCTGCTCGGAGTGAAATTCCACTAAGCGAGTCCCATTGCGCCTTACTAATGCAGTATCTGGTGTACACACGTGACCCCATGCCTGGGGCGACATCTAGTGGCCGGTCGCAGACGATGCTGTGAGCCGTGGGACGCGGGTGGTGTTGTATAATTTATTATGCGAATATTACTAGCGACGGAGTACTTACATTATCTGCTACCTAGATTAATATAAATCGACCAAGTCCGGCTGCGACTACTGTCATGAACTGATGCTTCCAATTATATAATGCAAGCAAGCATTACAACTGGTGTACCTATGTAGTTGTACCTTGTTCCTATCTAGCTGTACCGTGCTCCTATCTAGCTGCACCATGTTCCTATCTAGATGTACCTTGTGCCTTTCTAGATGTACCATATTCCTATCTAGCTGTACCTTGTTCTTATCTAGCTGTGCCATGTTCCTTTCTAGCTTACCCCATTATATACCATGTTCCTTTCTAGCTTACCATTTTCTTATCTAGCTGTGCCTTTTTAGCTGTACAATGTGCATTTCTAGATGTACGTTGTTCCTATCTAGATGTACCTTGTTCCCATCTAGGTGTACCGTGTTCCTATCTAGCTGTACCATGTTCCTATCTAGATATACATTGTGCCTTTCTCGATGTACGTTGTTCCTATATAGATGTACCTTGTTCCCATCTATATGTACCGTGTTCCTATCTAGATGTACTTTGTACCTATCTATATGTACATTTGTTCGTTTTTTTGTTGGAGTTTTATGTTCTGGCAACATCAAAGGTCATATCAGGATGGGTACCGACTTATGACAGGGCACAGTCATGGCAACTTTATCGTGCTGCCCCACTGGGAGACCAGGTCGCCAGCACCTGATATCCCACTCAGTCACACTATCCCAACACTGAGCCAACAAGTCCTTGCCCTATCCTAATAATGCCGAGTTCCCGGCTAGGAAGTGACTAGTATAAATCTTTAAGTCATTAGTTTGACTCGACTATGGGTTCGAATCCCGCGATCGACCAAAGCGGGGGACGGACGCTGGAACTCATTCGGCCATCCCGTCTGGTACCTTGTTCCTATCTAGATGTACCTTGTTCCTATCTAGGTGTACCGGCCACTGATGGCCCTTGTAGCTGCCATCAGAATGACATCCCTGATAATAGTTAAAAGACATATAGGCAATGTGGCATGTATTTACCTGCATTCTTAGCTATTGAGCCCTGGGTAGCCATTAGCACTTTGGAACCAAAGTTCAAGGTCAAATATGACACTGCACAACTAAGAGAAAATACTTGCCAACATATACATCCATTTAGAAATGTAAACTTCACCAATAGGCTAATTATGTTAAACTACTAATTTGAGTGACAATGTTGCATTAAAAAACTATAAATAAGATACTTTGCTATATTTGATCTGTAACTGCATCTGAGTTGGGATACAGACCATGTGGGAACTACTTGTCTGGTTGCCATTGTTCTAAAGTAAAGTTGACCTAGAGAACTGTAGGAGAGAATCTATCTACATCGAACCATCCCAGGTTCCACAAGGTCGCAACAAGGTATGTGCATATGAAGTAAATCTTCCTATATCAGTGCAGAGCATTTAGGTAAATGTAGGACCATTATTTATTGTCAGAATTTAGATTGAAAGTGACATGAACTGAGACTGTCATTTTGCCTTCCACATATGCTACTCCAACCATGAAAACATTAGACTGTCAACATGCACTGGATGTTATATTATACTCATTTATTTTATAGACATTTAATAGCTGGCTGTATAGAAGTCATTTATGTTATAGACATTTAACAGCAGGTTGTATGGAAGTCATTTATGTTATATACATTTAATAATAGATTCTATAGTTCAAGTCTCCCATTACTACGACAAAGTTAAAGTACTGAATAAACCTCAGTAAAGTCTATAGAGCTGGTGCTGATGTCGATGTGGGTCTCCCCGATCGCCGGGTGCTCTGAGGCTGCTGGAGCTGACCCAAAACACAAGGCTAGGTCTCGGGGGGGCCTCAGAAGCAGCAAGGCGGGGGAAGTAGTTGAACACCGCCGATGACTCCCAGGTGCCCTGCACCATTATCGCCGCCAGGTCAACGCCTGTCGAGGTGCACGCCTGGGCAGCCCCCCTCCGCAAGCCGTGGAGGGTGAACCTCGAGGCCTCTGGGACCCCCGCCTCCGTGAGTGTCTCTCGCAACAGAGGGGTCAGCACCTGCGGGGTCAGGGGGGCCCGCCATGTAGCAGATGAATGCCGGGGCATTGGAGGGGGCTGGGACCTGCTGGATGGCCCGGGACCAAGCTCACACCAGGCACAGCGGCAAGCCAGGCAGGGCTGGGACGAAGAGGGTGATGGCCTGCGATTGTGACCTGATCGTCTTGGAAGAGGAGATGGCAACCCGGAGGCCACCAGGGGCCAGGGTGAAATCCCCCCATCGCTCCATGTGGGGGCCTCCCACCCTTTATGGGAGGGGGAGAGGAGGTTTGACTGGTGCATCAGTGTGAAGAATGCGGTGTCCCTGGGTGTGGAAGTACCTGTAGATGTGGCTGATGATCGGGGGGGGTGATCGAGGGAGCGCATCGCACCGGGGCGGCGAAGAGTCTCTCCCCGCCCTTATGGACCCTCTAGGCAAAGGTGGCGTCGAAGAGGGCAGGGTCGCCACTGACCTCCCCGACCCAGGAGCGTGCACCAGAGAATGCGTTGGCCACCGATGATGGCGAAGGGAGGAGGAGGTGGTGGAGTTGCGCGATGAACTGCGCAACGTCATAGGGGGGACGGCTTCAGGTGGTTGATGTCCCGGTCGAGCATGAACTCGACGTACCGCCTGGCTTGCTGTGCGCAGTTCCTCCAGGTTCCCGGTGACAGTGCCGCCCAGTGCAGGGTCATCACGTGTGCATGCGCCCCATTGTCATGGTCTGGAAGAGATCACAGGTTGTGGGAGAACATGTCAGGGAGTGGTGGACCCTAATTCAACATAATGAATTGATGCAACATTGTTCCCCGACATAGTCTAGTGCCACCCAGGAGGAGTGGGCTCGACTGCGGGCATTGGTGAGCAGCAGCTCGACACCGGGCTTGTGTCTGACCATGATGATGAACAATCCCATCACTGCGATCAGCCAGAGCTCACGGGTGCAGGCCCCAACGGTTGCATCAGTGGTGCTGGCAGACTCGAGGGAGGCGGCATTGTCCATGTTCACAATCACCTCAATCCTGCTCGATACTGCGGGCCTCAGGGTCTTGACTGCCAAGACAAGGTTGATGGCCTCGAGCTCATGGATGGTGCGGTATGTGCCCCTCATGTGGTCGTCATAGGCCTCGGAGAAGCAGCACTCCAATGAGAATGCTCCTCCACCGGTGAGGCAGGAGTCACACTCGATGGTCCAAGTGGGCTGGACCTACGGCAGGAGGAGAAGGTAGAAGCTGTTGCCCTTGGAGGCGTAGTCAAAGAACCCACGGACGTCCTTCCGCAGGTCGATGTCCACCTTAGCGATGCTCGGGGGCGCGGGGGGTGCAGGGAATGGAGCCTTTTGAGTATTTGGCACATGAATTTACCGGCCTAGGGGATGCTGCCACTCATGTGGGTGAGCTTTCCCAGTAGTCTCTGGAGGGCCTTCCTGGTGAGTGAGGGCCTCGAGAGCCCGCGGCCACAATCCTCGACCACGTGGTTGAGCTTGGCCTAGGGTATCCGGATGAGCATATGCTGCAAGCATACCTCGATTCCCAACCATCTGAGTTTGACCGCCAGGGGGAGCACTTATCAGGCGCCAGGTCGAGACCCAGACACAGGGCGAGGAGGACCTCGAAGGCCTGGCGGGTGGGAAGGTATGTGGCCTTGCAGCTGACAAAGTCGTCGACATAGACCAACGTGAAGTAGCCCTGCTTCCCCATAAGCCATGTGACCATGGTGGTGACCCGCGCGCAGGCGGCCCTCCGAGGTCCTGCATCCAAAGGGAAGTACAACGTCAAAGTAAAGGTGGTCATCGACCATTATGCAGAAGAACGCGGCCGGCAGGAGGTTCAGGAGGGACCCACTGGTCCAGTAGGCCCACTGGCCCTCCTGCGAGAGCCTCCGGCCCAGGTCGGCGACCGAAGGGAGGGTGTATGCAGCGGGAGGGCCGAGGTACTCTCCACGGGGGGGGGGGGGGGGAGGGGGGGGGATGTCCACATTGACACTCCTGCTGGGCGGATGTGATAGGTCGATGATGATGCGTCTCTTGTCAGAGTGAACTTCGGCCTCATCATGATGGGGCTGCATTGAGTCCATGGTGTGAATGGGGGGACCTCGAACGGCCACCTCGGCATGGTTGGTGACTATTTGCCGCACGTTTGGCAAACTTTTGGCTTCCCATGCTGTGCGACTCACCCTTACTGGCCTTGTCGCATGATTCGGGGTCGCGGTTCAAGGCCCATCGAGGGGCACCCATTGCCACCCTCTCATAGGTGTTCTGGGCATCCGAGTTCGCCTTCTGGGCCTTAGCACCATCGGCCGTAGTGCCGTTCGTTATTTTCGTCGTGTGTCCTGCCATTCCGATTATTTCTTTTCGCACTGTCATAAGGGTGGCTGCGTCTCTCCATCCCATGGGGAGGCGGCCATCCTGTGCTGAGAGTGCAGCTAGTGCGTGGACCAGGAAGCCATTTCAGGTCGAACGTATACTCCTCCCGGGTGCCATCTCCCTTCTTTATGGACTTCCCTTCATCCCCCCTCTCTACCAAGTCACGGGAACAGATACTTTGCAGAAATATGTTTTTTTCCTCGTGAATGACTTCTCGTCGGCCGTGGCGGCGATGATCCACACTGCTTCCTTGGCCATTGAGTGGGGGCTACGGTCATAGCCGTCGGCCTTCCGGCGGTGTTGGCGGTGCCTGGCTGGAGCGGGCACCAGCCGGTGGGGGTGAGTGGAGGAGGGGGGTGGTGTGTCTGAACTGTCCCTCTGTTCGTCTCTGCTGTCTGGCCCTGAGGGGGGGGGGGTGGCATTTCCCATGACACGTCCTTTTCCCTGAACTCGCCCTCCAGGTATGTAAGCCAGGGAGTATGGGCAGGCCATTTGGGGGCGGTGTCAGTGGTCTGTCGGTTGTCTGTCCGGGGGGTTGCCGGGGCCACACTGCCCACAGCCGCCTCCACGAGCACCTTCTCCTGCTGGAGGATGTGCTGCTCCATCCGCTGCCAGCATGTCTCCATCGCCTCTATTGTCTCTTGCGTTATTTCATTAGGTCTTCTTGCATTTTTGTCGCTTTTAATCATTTAATAGTTTTATCATGTTTGTGGTTTGCTTTGCCTTTCCCGGGGGCGGTGGCTTCCAGGGAGGAATGATGACTGGTGTGGTGCACTGGCGGGGATGCGGCATCGCCACCATCTTGTACGCTTGACTCTGCGAGCTGCTCCTCCGCGGGTGAGTTCTCCTGGGCTTCGCGGACCTACCAACTGGACGTGAGGTTTGTCTTGTCCTCTGCATCCTGCTTTTCATGTGGATCGTTTTTTGATGGGTGGGGGGTGGTTATCGTGGGTGATGTGGGTGGAGTCAGTTGTCGCTAGTTATTTTAAACGGCAAAGCGAGTCCGAATGGCTGGAGGTGGGGGGGGGGGGGGGGGTTCCAGGTCAGTGATGTTCGTCCTGCCCACTTGGGGTGTGGTGGGTACCCGGCTCCCCTCATCGAATCAACCAGAATACGGAAGTTATGGGCCAATTTAGAATTTTAATAAAGCTCAGGTACTTTTCAGACGTGCCAGCCAGAGAACTTCTCATCCAAACTGTGCCTTGACTTTCCGTAGGAGCTAGATAATATAATCACAGAAGTCGCCTTTTTTTGTGCTAGTGCGCTTCGAGCTCTCAGTGTGCAAGATCTGAGCGTATAGGTGGGCCAGGCCGAATGTGGCGTTTTTCCTGCCTTCTCGGCAAACCTCTGTGCATGTGGTTTGTTTTTCTCTTTTCCCCATCCCCAACAACGCTTATGAGAAAGACAAACTGGTTGTTAATTTAGAAGAAAAGTGGGCAAGACTATGCCATTCTCATGAATGGAAAATTAAGTCTAGCTTGTTTCATTTAACAACGCCTCTAGAATACATTGGTTTTTGCACCATCGGCTATTGGACGTCAAACATATCATTATTCTAACATATTTCTTCAGAGGAAACCCGCTGCCGTCACATACGCAGTGCTTTCGGATAAGCAGCAAGGGGTCTTTTAGATGCACTTTCCCACAGACAGGATAGCACATACCTCAGCCTTTGATTAACCAGTTGTGGACCACTGGTTGGAACGGAAAATAGCGCAACCTGCAAATAAGACCACAACAAAAATAGCTGTACTAAGAAATCGTCGCATATTTTCTCACGTGTCCAGTTGGAAAGAACATAATAATAGAATGCATTCATGGAAAGCACTTAGTGGCATAAAATGTTTCGAAGGCTTCAGTTAACAAGCAGAATCCGGGCAAGGCGTTGGACACGTTCCATTAGATGTAATCCCCATTAGGAGTTTCCGGTAGCCGGCCATTCGGGGGGGGGGGGCTTTTAACCCTGGTCAGGTGACCACCTAATTTCTACGCCACATCAATTCTTAATATTTGAATATAATTCGCTACCTTTAAGTATCACTAAATCGATTCCTTTCTAAGTACATCACGTGGTGTTCTCTGTGGCGAAGTGGTTAGAGTGCCTGACTTTTTTCTAGGTCTGACTCCTAATCTGAAGGTCAGTGGTTCGATTCCCCATGCCTCCACCTCTGCCAATTTGGATTTCCACCGCTGTGTATAACTTACAGCATCATCAAAGGCCAGTTGCTCTCATACCATGTCTATGTGGTATTGGAGGGTAAAACTCCCTTCGGTCAGTAAAAGTGTAGGCTCGGGCTTTCTTTCGACAAACTGTATAATGGTGAAAACAAGTCTATTCAGACTTATCCATAATAGGCAGTATAAATCATTAAAAAAAAACAAAAAAACATGATCAAATGTGCATCAAACCATGCCAGTCAGGCCATATGAAGACTTACAGACACTCCCCCCCCCCCTTCACCTCCACCCACCTACGCCACCTCACCCCACCCTCACCCTGATAAGATCCCTTTTCATAAAATGTGTGTGTTCAGTATTCAGATCTGAGACTTGCGCATTTTCTATGCAAAAGAAATTAACTGATAAAACAAAAAGATAACCCGCCAGAAACACATCACATCATAGAAGAAAAAGTCCGCACTGCGTGCAAGCTAATTGAGATAAGGATTCAGCTCGTGACAAGTAATGAAGCCACACCCATGGGGGTTTGGACACTCTTTGAGATGCTTGTAAAAAAAACACCGACTTTTCATGTTAAATATGATTTTTAAAATGCCCCCTTAAATTAAAAATAGCACAACAAGAAAACACTACGAGCATGCCAAAGTGAATATCTCCCGAGCGATAGGCTACTACTAGTACTAGTAAAAGACAACCCATTCGAATAGACGATTTCCACCACCAATCCAGCTTCGGGTAGCAGTTCACTGTGTAGCATGATGCTCTGGGGAAAATGTATTATAGAGGATTTCCACCGCTAATCCGCCATCTGACGGCAATAAGCTATCCACGTTCGGGGCACTGATCTCCATTTCCACCACCAGAGGCGATGGCAGGTTTCCCGTGCGGAAGGTCAGAAGTTCGAATCCCAGCCGAGTCAAACCGATGACTTACAAGATTTATACTTGTTGCTACCTAGCCTGACTCGGCATTACTAGGATAGGGCATTACCAGGACATAAAACCCAAACAAATAAACCATTTCTATCAAATGTCAATTCCGTGCTAGTTTCGACACAACCATCCCATTATGTAGCTTTTTTGTTGTTGTTGTTGTTTTGTTTTATACATTAGTTGTTTAAGCAGGGGAAATTTCAATCGTGGACAATTGGTTTTCCTCATTCCACTGCTCTATCCTAATAATGCCGAGTGCCTGGCGAGGAAGCAACAAGTATAAATTTTTAAGTCATTGGTTTGACTCGACCAGGGTTCGAACCCACGAGCCCACGGTCTACCAACACGGGAGACGGACACTCTAACTCATTCGGCTGCTTATTGGTATAAATTCTCTTTTTTATTTTGAATAGGATGATTGATGATGGATAGAATATTCAGACAGTCACACTTTCATTTCACTGCAGCTCGAAGCAGGTGGTTAGATGGGGGGAAAAACAAAGGTTTGTTTTTCGGTCGAGAAAAGGGGAGATGGGAGCATTCCAAGTGCATAGCAGGTGCTCCATATAGGTTCCACTAACATTTTTTTATTTTTTTTTATATTTTTTTTTTAATTGAGGCTGTATTTATACTGTCCATAGCATATAAGCCTGGGTATTCAGGCTTGTTTTCAATGCTGGCCAGCTGTAGTGTTGGTGTTGTCTTATCACACAGTAGCTGCTGATAAGGTATTTGATTGCCTGTATTTCAGTAGCAGATAGATAGTTGGTTGGTCTGGTTAGTACTATAGTAGTCTATGTTAATTTTTTTGGATTTTCTTGGCATATATGTGCTTTATTTTTTCTACTCTTATTTCTAGACTAGCCTACTCCTATTTACATATCATAGGCTTGTACGCAGCTGTGAGGTGTGTTATCTGGGTGCTTTTGGTATGGTTACCTTCCATTGGGCGTCTCGCTGGTGGGCCGTGACATGTATCACCTGCCCCTTTGCGGTGCAGCTTAGTTGGGGGTTCCTAGCCTTATTTTGCACAGATATTTTTTGTATGTTTTTAGGTCAGGAATTTGTCGTTCCTTTACTGTTTGGGCATTCCACACCTTGGCAGCCATTTCTAGCGTGCTTCTCTCGTGAGCTTTTATTTGGCTTCTGGTCTGCTTTAGTAGTGGCGCATTATTTGCTCTAGTTGCCCTTTGTGGTTTTGTTAGGAGTTTATTGTCTTGACTATAGCTGTATGCTAATGTTTTCAGATGAATTATTCTCCTATTTTCTAGCAATTTTACTTTGGTTCTTTTGTGTATGTCATAGGTGGGGTGCAGCTTGTCTACTCTGAGGCAGATTTTCAGGGCTCTGTTCTGTAGTGTTTGCAGTTTTTTTAGAAGTTCTTTCTTTGCACCCATGTAGTTTACATCTCCATAGTCAAAATAGGGTAGCACCATGCCCTTGAAGATTTTTATTGACATTTCTTGTGTCATGTAGTCTCTTAGCTTTGCAAATAGCCACAGTTTGTGGTTTACCTTTTGGACAATTTTGTTTATACATAGGTTGTAGTTTAGTTGGCTGTCCAACTCAAGGCCTAGGTATTTGTAATGGTCTACATTTTCTAGTGTTTGGCTTCCTAGCTTACAGTGTAGTTTTCTTTCTGGCATTTGTTTATGCGAGAAGAGAACTGTTTTTGACTTGCTTGTGTTGATGGTTATTTTGTTGGACTCACACCACTCATCCAGTTTTAGTAGGAGCTTGTTTAGTTTAGTTATTACCTCCTCTTCTGTGGTGCCGTTTGCATATATGACTGTGTCATCTGCATATAGTTGGAGGCATTCGGTTTGTAACCATTTTTCAAGATCGTTTATGTAGATTATAAAGAGCAGTGGCCCTAGCACTGACCCTTGGGGTACACCACATGTGACAGGTTGGTTGTCTGATAGTGTATTGTTTATTTTTGTTCTCTGTTGCCTGTCTTTCAGGTAGCATTTTATCCAGTCCATAGTGTTGGATTTTATGCCCATGGATTCTAGTTTTTCCAATAGTATGTTATGGTCTACTGTATCGCATGCTTTGCTGAAGTCAATGAAGGCTGCTCCAACTAATTGTTTTTGGTTCATTGACGCCAATATGTCATTTGTTAGGTTAGCTATTGTTTTAGATGTGGAGTGCAGTTTCTTGAAACCTCCTTGTCTTTCGTTTAGTATATTGTTTTTTTCCAGGTGTTCATTTATGTGACTAATCATATTAAACTGGGTATCAAGTAGCATTTTTGACCAAATGAGTTATACATATCGTCGCATGGATTGTGTAATACTAGATAAAAGATTCACCCGGTACTTGGAGTACACGGGTGAAGACCAGCCTTATATAAATCCGGGCGAAAATAGCGTTAGTATGGAAAAAGAAGTAGAATGCCTGGCACCAGTGTCAAATGGTTACTTATATCGGAACAGGTTGGTGAAATGGGAGAGAATGCAAAAAGACAAGATGGCGGCCAGAGAACGCCGTCGATTTCACTTTTAAATTGCATTAAAGTATATGTTTTATTATATTTTCCAACTCAAAAGTAGTGGGTAAACATGAAGACATATACAAAGAATAAATGTTGCTTCTTAGATTGTGAAATTAGGCTCTCATTAAGACTCATTTCATTAGCCCGACTTTTCGACGGTTTTTATATAAGGCTGGTTTTCACCCCTGTACTGGAAGTATGGGGTGAATCTTTTATCTAGTGTAATACATACATTTATCTATGAAAAAAATCTAATATAATTAATCATTGGAAGAACTAATATGATTTGAGGTGCTTACATAGGATTGAATAACGATGGTCTAACTACAAAAGTACAGGAATAGTTATTTTCTCGTAATACCTTTAGTTAGTCAGGGGGGGAATGCAATTGTTCTATTACTGATCAGTGTGCTTGACCATATATATATATATATATATATATATATATATATGGGTTGGGTGGTGCCTGAGTGGGATGTAAATAGACGTGGTGGTGAAGGCAGTTCTGGGTGTGATTGCACTCAGGGCCTAGCCCTTCTGCTGTGGTAGGGGTCACCACACTCAAAAGGTCAAGGTTGCTGGTGGCCAGGGGGCAAGACAGCTCCTGATGGTGGGAAGACCACTAGTGTCCATGGAGACCAGGAATGCTGGATTCCTATTGGTGAGAGCAGGAATGCTAGATTCCTATTGGTGGAAAGAGGTGGCATGATATCCTACCAAGAAAGAACCCATGTAACTATATAATAATAAACCAAAGGGCTGGACTCTCTTACTTTCTCTTTGTCTGTATTGTTTTCCCTCACAGCCTATGTACACAGCCACAGATCCGAGCATAGACTGACTCTACAAAACTGTGTCTTACTATTCTGAAATCGCCTTAGTGAATCCTCTCCCACCAATAAATTGAAATTCTGACTTAGCTATAATACAAATTAAAAGTAATTGTTGTTGTTGCCTTGAACACCTTTGCTCTTATCCCTAGCGGATTTGAAAACGTAATCAATCTAACCACGAACTAAAATCTTTAAAAAAGGAATTTCATTGCATATGTCCTAGGTATGACTACTTTATCAGAAAAGGCTGCTGTAGCTATTTAATTATGGTATGAAGAGAATTAATAGAAAAAATAACAAGAATTCAGCTTAGCGAATTCTGAATGAAAAGGATTCATGTACTTAATTGCGAAAATAGATGAATTAAATGTGCATATCAAGGAGATTAAAATTAAGCACACCCCATCACGCGAGTAATCGGATTCTAATTGATATCCAAAAGTCCCATGGTGATTTACTATATAATTTCACGACACAAATGATGTGGAGCTTCCAAATGTAAATATATCTATTATGATATCGGACATATTTATTTACAAGTAAGATGCCATGTTAGTTTGTAAAGAAAACAAAGCATCAACACCGACATCTTTACGCCATCTGTAATCTGTGCGCACTTTAGATCGTCTTGATTATTCCAGAAAAATATATGAATTTATGAAGGCTTTGCCCTTTATATATCCGATTTCACTAACTAAATATGCCATCAGATGGTCACATACTGGATAAGAAAGTCGATTAAACCCCGTTGACCCGGCGTAATCAGCAATGTAGTAGGTGAAAGGTATTGCCCTGTTGTGGTTTTGGGATAAAAAAACATTTCCATAAAATGCTCCCCAAAGTCTACGTGCGTCTTCGATTATCAGAACAGGATGGGATGGTTGAGTAAGTAAGGCATTTCTTTTACATACGAGAGGTCACATAATAACAAAACAAACAAACAAATACTGGGAACACATCCTCATCCACAATCCTATTACCATCTCACTAGATGTACATACTTGGCTAAGATATTAGTTATATGATAGGAAGTTATACCCACAAAAAAAACCCCAAAAACTAACATAGATACTAACTACTTAAATAAATGCTGGTGGACATCCAGGATACCAACCCAGAACCGGAACGCAGGAAAACATCATAACATTCCTCACAGCTGTCCAGCATTGACAACAAGCACCCTCGTGGGAGCTTACATGCTATGGGCAGAATAAATACTGTATCAATAAAAATTAAAAAGATTGTTAAAATCCCAGCTCATTCAAAACTTACAAAGCTGTTACTTGATAGTTGTCAATATTTGCCTGGCGTGCGCCATTGCCAGCGACCACGTACTATTCATTCTGACAAACACTAGTTCGGTACACTTTACAACTAGTAGGATGTAATTTAATCGATGCACACGGTGATGCAGAGTTAGTCAATGCATGCATGTTTATTTAATTAGCGGAAATTTGCAAAAGCGAGGTCGTGCATTTAAGACATGATATTTAATTCTAGCATATGTATGGGTATAACAATCACAATTACTATTATGATCGATATTACTTCAAATAATCCCAATAGCAAAATAATCTCACATGTATAACTTAGCCATGCCCTTTAACTATCATCATCGAGATAATATACGAAATACAGGCTACAGGTACATATACTCTCATATTCTCTCACGTTACTCAGTAAATTCAGAATAACTGTCGAAGCATTAAATTAAAGTCAAATTACAGACTCATTATTTAATCAATTTCAGAAATGGGTCAAATCTTCGAACAATTTTGGACCGCATGGATGAAGTCAATTTACTCAGAACTAAATTCAACAACTTTACTCCTCACTCATTCAGCTCTGACCTATAGTGATGCCTGTCTTCAACGACCAACTCTGCCTCTCGACAACATTTTGTCCTGACATAGCAGGTGTCCTAGCATCAGACAGGCAATTTAAAGGAAACAAGGACATTTTGTACATCGAAAGAATAATAGAATGCATAGTGGGGGTTCGTCGATGACAGGAGTCGCTGAAGACAGGCTACCATACTGTATATACTAATTACGCGCCTTAATTGAATTGGATCCAATTACATATTCGCCAATCCCCGAGCAACTCACCAAAGCCCTTCATGGCGTTCTTGAGCTTCTCAGCACTTTCCTCGGGGTCAAATTCTGGATTAGGGAACACCTGCAATAACAAGAGCAATGCGCGTGATGTTAAATAATGGTCATAGGAAGGAATATTCTCTAAATTATTCTACTAATGGTGTTATTTAATCGCGAGTGGTGATATTTAATCGCGTCCAAGCATGTATATCTACATAGAACTGAGTTGAGAGCTAGACATATTTTCGTGGGAGGGGTGTGTATGTGCAAATGGGACACATGGCGCCTGGAGTGGGATTCGAACCCCGCACATCTACCACTCCGGGGGTAGCATCCAAACCATTAGACTACACAGGCTCCCTGAGGCTAGCAACATACTGACATCTACCTGTGTGTGTGGACCTTCATCTGCGGAGGTGAGTGCACCTCATTACACTTGTCCCTGTGGAATTAACTGTAATTATAATTACAAATATCCAGGTAACACCGACTCTTACTGTCGCAAGAAATGAGCCCCACCCCCATCTCAACCCAATCATCCATCTATATAAATAAGCCTTGCTGGGTTCTTGTCAGATTTGCCTGGTGGTGGACATATTTTTCTACCATTTCTAAATGACAGACCCCACATACGATTTAAAGCTGCATAGTCCAATTGGTCGTAATGCGAAGCATTTCGTTTGATGCGAGGGAAGGAGCACCACGCACCTCACCCCCCCACCCCCCCCCCCCCCCCCCCTCCCCCCCCCCCCCCCCCCCCTACACCGGGCTTTCACCCAGCATTCGCGCCTCGCGCGACGCCCGCTGCTCACCCTCGCCCTCCCCCGGCCCTGAGCGACTCACGCCTCTCCTGCCACTGCTCACTTTCCCCCTTATAAGGCCGCCCGCCGGCCTCCCTCAGGCACTCAGCCTCCAGCCGCCTTCCAGCTCTCTGCCCTCTTCTTCTTTGGCTCTACTCCACCTCGGACCGCTGCTCCTCTGCCGACCCTGCACCATGCCCGGCCGCGGCAAAGGGAAGAGTCGGAGAAACTCCAAGACCTCCGGGATGGCCACACCAGGACCCTCCTCGGGCTCCCCGGGTAGCCCCGTCCCCTGTACGGCCCCGACCGCCCCGGCAGCACCCTCGGGCCAGCCCAGCAGCGATACGGCCCTCCTCATCGAGGCCATCACCCGCCTCACCAGACGCATGGACAGAGACCTGGAAGACAGGGGGGAGGCCCGAGGGGCCCCGCGGATCCCCCGCCCACGCCGAGGCGGGAGCCCGCCTGCAGCCTGCACCACGTCCCGGCACCTCGGGCGTACGCCGCAGCCGGGAGACGGCCGCCGCCTCCACCTCAAGCGACTCAGCCCGGAGGCCCGCACCTACAGTACCAGGGCTACACCCGCGCCCACGCCAGCTCAGCACCACCGCCCACCTACCGCCAGGATCCCGAGGAGTACAGCCCGGCATCCGCAGCCGACGCGGTCCACGAGATCCTCGCATCCGCCGAGGCGCATCACACCGTGCGCCGCCCAGGGATCCCAGCCGACTACCTCTTCCCTTGCGACCTCGTGGAGAGGGGTGTGGGGCGCAAGGCAGTCAAGCTCGGAGAAGCAACCAAGGACGAGTACAGCCTCGCCCTCCTCTCCATGGTCAACCACCCATCCTTCCCGGATCACTCCCTCCAGGGCCTACACCAACACCACCTCACCCTCATGAGAGACGTCCTCATCCACCCCTGGCCGACCGTCCGCCGGTACTCGGAGACCATCTTTTCCTGGATCGCGGACGGAAGGCTCCCCCAGGGGTGGCATGACCCTGTGGCCCTCAACGCGCTCAGGGTCGACTCCCTCACCACGCCCACCACCCCGGCAACACCAGCTCCCCGAGGCGACGATGGGGCCCGAGGCGCACACCTGCCCCGGCAGCAAGCCGACACCCGCACCGCCTACGATAGGCACGCTCACGGGGCTCCCTGCTCCGCTTGGAATCGCGATCCCGCCTCGTGCGATCGGGCACCCCTCGGAGAGGCTCACGGCGAGGTGGGAGACAGGCGCCGGCACGTCTGTGCGTATTGCGCCAACGTGCGGCGCATATTAACAATGCACAGCGAGGCCGGATGCCGCACCAAGCAAGCCCGTGAGCGCCAGACCCCGGCCGCCTCGGCGGATTTTTGATCCGCCGGCCTCCCCCCGGCTGGCCCGGGGGGCCTAGCCCGGCGCCTCACCCCAACCATTCCCGACAGCCCCGCGACTCCCACCGACGGCCTCCCAGCGAACACCGATCGAAACGCCGCCCAGAAGAAGCCGAGGATCATCACCTCGCACCTCACACCTCAGACGACTCAGCCCAGCCTCACGAGAGACCCACCCAGCCCAGCCCTGAGGAGTTCGCTGCCCCCCTGCTCGACCCTCGCCGGACCTCCTCCCCCCGGGCCTCAGGAGCGGGCCTCCCTTTTTTGGCCGCCCGCTCCCCTTCCACGTAGGCCCCGGACCCTCCTCTCAACCAGGCCTGCCTCTCCGGGCCCCGCCTCGGGCGCCCCGCGCCCCCGCCTCGGGCGCGCCTCGAGCCCTCTCCTTACTCTTTGGCGGAGGGCTCCTCGGCCCCCCCTCTACCAACTCTGACACTGCTCCTTCTGAGCCCCTCCTCTATTTATCCTCTGCTCCTCATGAGCCCCTTACTGTATTGCTCCTCACGAGCCTGTTGCTCCTCATGAGCCCCTCTTATTGCTCTCTGCCTCCTCAGCCTGTGTTACCTCCTCTGTTGCCCTGCTTGTACCGTTTACCTTACATTTCTCTATGTTTTTGTTCCTTCTCACTGTTCTCTGTATTTGCCAGAGGTGTCACAATAAATGCCTCAGTTTCCCACATCCGCCTCTGTTCTTCCTTCTCGCGCATCACATCTCGAAAGCAAAACACACTGATCTAAATAACCAAACAATCATTGTCATATTCTATTAATGCCGAGTACCAGTGACAAGTATCACTTTTATAAGTCATTGGTTTGACTCTGCTCCCGACCTTCCGCAAGGGTGATGACGCGTAGTCTGATAAGTCAGCACCTGTCCAGACAGGTGACACCATAAGTGGGTTGTCAGAGTATAGTAATCGATGATCAATAATATAAAGAATCCAGCAGTAGATTACTGAGTGTGGAGTATAGGAGGAGCTAAGGCGGAAAAGCTTCCGATTAATTATACTTGTATAATATGTATATAGCATATATGTATATGAAGAGTTCAGGTGCAAATCCCCGTAAACACCAATCCACAAATTGACATTAACATTGGATTCAAACCCTCAAAAAGTTAATTTTTTACATTCCTACTTTTTTTGTTTCATTCCTCCATAATTATGTCATCACAAGAAAAGTGGAATTAGTGAGAATTTAAATTATTTTCAGGTAAAAATCTGTTATTTTATTTACATTTTTGGATTGGCGTTTACATGGTTTTGCGCCTGAACTCTTCAGATATATATATTACGTATACTAGTGGAGTGGTCTGCAGGCAAGTAACCACATAGACAGGTAGGCGTGGGGAGTGTGTTGATATCAGGGAGCCTAGGTGGTGTAATGGTTAGCACACTGGCCCGGAATGCAAAGAGATGTGGGTTCGAGTCCCACTCTAGGTGCAGTATTTCCCATTTTCATCACCCCCATGACACTGGTGCCGTGACCAGGATCCTGTACAAGCTTTGCGCTGTATGGTTGTTGAACCTACCCTGTCCCAGACAGCACACAGTCGTCGGCCCGACGGCGGCCGCTCCGGCGGCCGCTCCGGCGGCCCGACGGTGGAAAACGCCGTCGGGCCGACGTTGTTTTGTCCAACCCTCCCCGCACGTCGGGGCGACGGCGGCTGCCGCCGTCGGCCGACGGCCAGCAGCCGCCGTCGCCCCGACGCCGTCGGGGCGATGGCGGCTGCTGCCGTCGGCCCAACGGCGACAAAAGCCGTCGGGCCGACGTTGTTTTGTCCAACCATCCACCGTCGACTCGACGGCGGCTGCCGCCGTCGGGGCGACGGCGACAAACGCCGTCGGGCCGACGTTGTTTTGTCCAACCATCCACCGTCGACTCGGCGGCTGCCGCCGTCGAGTCGACGGCGACAAACGCCGTCGGGCCGACAAGCCGAGAAGACACTGTCACTGTAAAAATATTAGTTTTATTCAAAATTAATAGAAATCGAATCCCATACTCATATAAATTTAATATAGTCTGTACGTATTGACACTATAGTGACAGTGTCTTCTCGGAAAAAACAAGATGGCGGTCCTTCGTCAAAATTCCGTTCAGGGTAATTCAAATCGTATTAACACGAATAATTCCATTAATACTTGGTAATAAATTACAAAACTTTTACAAAATAATCTAAACATATTAATAAACAAACCTGGTAAATGATTCCTTAAAATTCCTGGGATTTCTGGAGTTACTGGTAGAAAAAGAACACTGATCAACAATCGCACGTGTTCCGGTGGCGATTCGAAGTAAACAAACCGTATCGGATAATTCAAATCGAATTAACACGAATAATTCCATTAATAATTCGTAATAAATTACAAAACTTTTACAAAATAATCTAAGCATATTAATAAACAAACCTGGTAAATGATTCCTTAAAATTCCTGGTATTTTTGGAGTTATTGGTAGAAAAAGAACACTGATCAGCAATCGCACGTGGTCCGCGGGCGACTCGAGCCGGAAAGCAAATCTAAAGAACTGCGCATGCGCGGCCCACCACCGTCGGCTCGACGGTGGCTCGACGGTGGACCAGACGTGGAAAATGAATGCAAACCTGCGGCGGCCCACCACCGTCGAGCCGACGATGGCCCGACGGTGAATCAAAAGTGGAAAGGGATTGAACCCTAACGTCGGAACACCACCGTCGGGCCGACGGTGGCCCGACGGTGGCTCACAAGTGGAAAAGGATTGAAACCTAAGGTCGGGACACCACCGTCGGGCCGACGATGGCCCGACGGTATACCAAGTGTGGAAAATGAATGCAAACTTGCGGCGGCCCACCACCGTCGGGCCGACGGAGGCCCGACGGAGGCCCGACGGCTCAAAAGTTTAACCCTAACGTCGGAACACCGCCGTCGGGCCGACGATGGCCCGACGGTGAATCAAAAGTGGAAAGGGATTGATTCCCAACGTCGGAACACCGCCGGCGGCCCGACGGTGGCCCGACGGTGGCTCAGAAGTGGAAAGGGATTGATTCCCAACGTCGGAACACCACCGTCGGGCCGACGGTGGCCCGACGGTGGAAAGTCGGTGCCGACGGACCGACCAATAGCCGACGTCGGGCCGACGGCTGTGTGCTGTCTGGGGTGTATGTATGTGTAAGTGCATTGCCTGTATGTATGTAATTGTAAGCATTACAAGACTTACAATTCCAGGGGGACGAGTGTAGTGGTCTGCACTGACCTCTCAGGCAAGTAACCACATAGACAGGTAGGCGTGGGGAGTGTGTTGATATCAGGGAGCCTAGGTGGTGTAATGGTTAGTACACTGGCCCGGAATGCAAAGAGATGTGGGTTCAAGTCCTGCTCTAGGCGCAGTATTTCCCATTTTCATCACCCCCACGACACTGATAATTACCATTATCACCAATAATAATAATGTGTGTATTAGTGATCACCTACCACCCCCATTTCGAAATGAGCTAATCCACCTGACACTTAAAGCAGCCTAGTCCGATGAAAATATAACATTTCAAAACCAAAATAATTACCTATATCTGATTCTACATATTTAACTTGTTAGTGTTACTGCAGCAGCCTATTGTGTCAGAGTTTTGGCAAGCTTGCCACAATTAATTTAGCATGTCTGCACTTCAAATATCTCAAAAGTTAGCCATTTAAAATATAAGTTACTTCAAACAAAAGTAAGGTAGATTATAATGACCAACTTAATATAGTTATCTCAGAAAATGACAAACACTCAAAACTATCGGACTATGCAACTTAAAAAAAAACCCAAAACATCTCATCTCATACCACACAACCAACAACTCTCACGTGCTACAGCAAATAGTTTTGCAAATTGTAAATGTATTCGGGGAAACTTGAGACTTCCAAGCAACATATCGAGTAAAGGCAGGGCACTCGTCTAAAATGTGTAACCGGAAGTAGGTAATGACCCGTTTACCGCTCTGGGAAGTAGGTCACGCTCATGGAGCAGCTCGGCGCAGGCGCAGAGAAGCCAGTACTTCCGGCACAGAGAGATACCAGCGAGTTTCACCAAAAATTACCCTAACATTGCAAACATTTGCGTGATCACCGATATTTCTGGATCTCATTCGCAAGGCTATTTTATTCTATGTGTTGATTTATGGAATTGGCGATATGGGTCTATGTAATATGAGGCTAGAAGATTGCGTTTATATTTACTAACAAAGTAACATATAACTGATTTTGATGGAGAAATGAGACGTGTTTTTAGTAACACTACCTGAATACTAAATGTCACAGATTGCCGATACAGGTACTAATAGTAGATACTCATTGACTCTAGTAGTAAGCATAATGAGCCATGAAGCGTAATACCATAGAAACTGATAATAGAGAGGGTGATATTTGCATGGGTTCCGACTTATGACAGCGCACATTGATGGCGGTTTTATAACGCAGCCCTGCTGGAATAGCGATGCATTGACATCATAGCCCAATATACCACTGATTCAAATTATCACGATATTTATCTGACCATTCTTTTCCCTATTCTAGTACCAACCGAGCATCAGCCAAGGAAGGGCACAAACAAGTATCCCTTTTGTAAGGCCTTGATTTGACCCAGTCGAGATTTAAGCCTCTGACCTCCCACATTACGAGCAGGCGCCCTACCCACTCTGCCATCCCATCCAGTTCTGATAAGAGACACTGATTTCGGGGAGTATTTTGTGGACATTTTTTTTATCACAAAAACACAGCGGAGCAATGCCTTTCACTCACTGCATGGCTGATTACCAAGGATCAAAGTGGGCCCAGTCAGACCTTAACGGACTGAGTACCGGACACCATCGGATACCACCGGACAAAGAATTGTCTAGTCCGTTGGTGTCCGGTGTCAAAATGTACTGAAATGTACCGAAATGTACCAGATAAAACGAACGCTAAATGGACAAGGAACGTACATTAACGAATAGACCCCGGACGATAACCGGACAACAACCGAATGTCAAACGGACGGACCAAACATATTAAGAATAGCCACCGGACTGTGACTGTGTGGTTTGTGGTGTGTGGTGTGTGGTGTGTGGTGTGTGGTGAGTGGTATGTGGTGTGTGGTGTGTGGTGAGTGGTGAGTGGGGTGTGGTGAGTGGGGTGTGGTGAGTGGGGTGCATGGTGTGTGTATGGGGTGTGGGTGTGGTGTGTGGTGAGTAGTGAGTGGTGTGTGTGGTGTGTGGTGTGTGTGGTGTGTGTGTGGTGAGTGGGGTGTGTCTGGTGAGTGGTGTGTAGGGTGTGGTGAGTGGTGTGTGGTGTGTAGTGAGTGGTGTGTGTGATGTGTGGTGTGTGTGGTGTGTGTGGTGTGCGTGGTGTGTGGGGTGTGTGGTGTGGGGTGTGTGGTGAGTGGTGTGGTGAGTGGTGTGGTGAGTGGTGTGTGTTGTGTGCTGTGGTGAGTGGTGTGTGTTGTGTGCTGTGTGGGGTGTGGGGTGTGTGGTGAGTGGTGTGTGGTGAGTGGTGTGTGCCACCCCCTGGACCGAATTCCCCCAACACCATCAACGGACTCTTCAGGATACAAACCGGACACCTAACGGATGAGTAACGGACATGAAACGGACAAAACGGACTAAAATGGACACGAACCGTACACTTCAGTCCGGCGGTGTCCAGTACAAGATTTGTGCATGTTCAAAACTTGTACCGGACACCGCCGGACACCACCGGACACCACCGGACAGATAATGGACACGCCGGATGCCAACCATATATAAACCGTACATTGCCGTATTTCACCGGACAGTGTCCGTTTTCTATCCGGTTCCTCAATCCAGTGAGGTCTGACTGGGGCTTTAGGGAACTTTCTTTTACAGTTGTTCAACTGCAATACGAGGAGCATGTGAAGCGGTTATCAATTCATATCCAGCAACCTTCTACGCATGTCTCAGACAGTGCTTGCTACATCAAGCAGCCGTCCTGATATGACCTTTGATGCTGCCAGTACGTAAAACTCCAACAACCAACCAATCAAACAGACTCCCAATAGAAACACCCGAGTTTAAAGTTGCATGGTCCGATGATATATAATTTTGTCAAAATTAAAACAACTACTTACATTTGATCCTATATATCCAACTTAGATACTGGTGTATTAGCTAATGATTTGGGACAGCATATACAGAATAACCAGTGAATTTATAAGCTCAGCCCTTTAAACACTCACTTTGAAACACCCATTATGCAGGGAGGCCATTAACCAACTAGGCCAATCTCGTGACCTCATTAGCCTCCCCCGGCCTACTGTGCAGGGTCCATCTCACATCATGTGGTCACTGCAAGATGACCATCTGGGTCATACTCATAGCCACAGGACTTTTGACAAGCTTGTCGAAATTATTTTTGGTTCTTTCAGCTCAAATTACTTCAAAAATAATCATCTTTAATCAAAATCACTCCAGACTAATGATTAGTAGCTCGTAACGATCAATTTGATATATTTATCTAAAAAATGAGACACAAATTCAAAAGCCACCGGACCATGCAACTTTAAGTTGTGACTTGTAGGGTCTAATGGAATAAACAAAAGAAACAGCTGTCGGTTTTGTGCCTTATGTGAATATTCACCACTTTAAAAAAATGTATCTGCTACAATTGAGTATGAGAGGAGGTACCTCCTGTCCCAAAGATCAATGCGGGGTAAGATACGTGGATACATGTATGGTTTGTTTAACGACCCTCCCCCCCCATTTTCATTTCCATTTCATGTCCGTTTCATGTCCGTTTCATGTCCGTTTCATGTCCGTTTCATGTCAGTTTCATGTCCCTTTCATGTCCCTTTCATGTCCCTTTCATGTCTGTTCATCTGGCGGCCTTCGCAACACTTTGACACATTTTAATACATTTTGATACTTATCACCACCGGACTAGACAATTCTGTCCGTTGCTTAATCCGGCGAGGTGTGACCACCGCTTAACAGTGGAAAAATAACTCCTTTATTAATTAGGTCATGCTAATATATGTTTGTTATTAGTTCAAAACATCAAATTTGTAATTTATTGATTGATTGATGATGTAATTTAAAAGATAGCAAGGCCTACTTTTTTCTCCACTTCTGTTACTGTGTCTTGTCCCAACTGACCTAACTTAAAAGTAATAGCAGTCAAAGTGAATGAGTAGCATTAGGAGAGAAGGGTTGGCCACCTTAAAGGCCCGTTCACCATTGGTGGTGCAATAAAATCTTACACATTTATATATTTGGACCGGACGCGATGGCGAATTGGAAAAAGTACAGACTTCCGGTGAGGAAGCTCGGGAGTTTTATTCACAGCTGAGTCAAAAGCATTGCCTTTCAAAATTTATCTTGTCACTACCTAGCCTGGTGCTTGGCATTACTAGAATATGGCCAGGACTGATTAGTTCAATATTAGGATAATATGACTGAGTGGACAATTGGGTCATGGTGCCAGTGGCCTGTCTCCCAGTGGGGCAGCACAATAAAGTCGCCATAAGTGCCACAAGTCGGTTCCCGTCCTGGTATGAATTTAGATGTTGCCAGCATATAAAATCCAAAGAAACAAACATAATATATTTGGGGATGTATGCCGTGTCATCTGCATTTGTGTGATTTGGATTATTGCAAGAGTAAAACTAATCCAGAGAAAATTCTAGGGTTTTCAAGAGCAGTGATAAATACACGATATTGAAAACAATAACACGGCAGCATCCTAGTAGTTAAGATGCAGTAAAATTAGAGTAACACCAATTATCGGGGAGGTGGAGAAGCATTTTGAGAATACAAATAATAATTGAACCAAGGAAATTTATTTCCCGAATAAATTACGCCAAGATTAAAATTCTGCACGATGAATTTGAACATTTTTGTTTAACTCCCTGAAATTGCACGAATCTGTGAGAATTCTTTCCGGAAACCACGACAGGGCTTGTGTGCCCTGAATTCATGGTAATTGGGAGCAGAGCTGAGAAGGATTGGCTCTCTTTCTCTTCCCTATATTGCGGTCATTTCAATCCAGGTATAAAGCAACGCCAACCCCTCCCTACTAAAAGCCAATCATCAGTGTCAAGAATCGAGGGACCAGCCGGCCAGCTTGGTGCTTATCGAGGGACCAGTCTGCCGGTTCATTGCTCTTCGAGGGACTGGTCTGCCGGCTCAGTGCTCGTCGAGGGACCAGCCTGCCGGTGTCGCAGTTTGAGCGCCCTGCCAGTTTGAGCGCCCTTCTGTTGCTTCTGCGCATGCGTG